>APFE031107359.1:88267-113829 GCA_000404065.3 Pinus taeda
GGGCACCTGCCTAGGTATATAAGCAGGCCCTCATTTGTAACCATCTCATATCTCTTGTATTCAAACATTCTTATATAAATATATCACTCGTCCTGTGATGGACATTCTTATATTCCAGATACTCTAAATATTCCACTACGTATATGAACCATGTTCATTACATTGGTATCAGAGTGAAGCGAACAAAGGTCCTTCAGATTAATTACTCCAAAGACTTGGAATATAAAGATATCCATAAGAATACAAATATTATATATTAAATGTACGAATAATGATTGATACAATGAGAGTGAGAGGCTTGCTTATATACCAAGCAGGTGTCTCTTCATGGAGAGCCATATCCCATTAGACATGTCTCTTCAGTATTAATTACTACTTAACTAATCGTTATTACAATTATCCTCATTATTTATATTTGTACTATTTATGTATATTTATTCCTAACATTGCCTTCCTCCTCAAAAAATCTTTGTCCTCAAAGTTTGTTGATGCA
This sequence comes from Pinus taeda, assembly GCA_000404065.3. Lineage (NCBI taxonomy): Eukaryota > Viridiplantae > Streptophyta > Pinopsida > Pinales > Pinaceae > Pinus > Pinus taeda. The sequence continues at coordinate 88,761 of APFE031107359.1, forward strand.
AAAGACTTGATCTCTTTCGTTGTTTCGAATATCTTCTCATCTTGGCACTGTCATCTTCGTTGATACCAGTTGATATGATCTTCTAAGTGACAAACAAAATTGTCGCACCAAGAAGGGATCAGAGCATCCTAGATTAATCTTCAGTGGAATATACCGATCACTAGAATTTTCTAACGACTTGTCATCATAGGACTGGATTGAGGTTACATCACTATTCTCTAGAACATCAGTTTGTTGTTTCTATTCTGAATGGTCTCGATACGTAGCTTGGTTGAGTTGTCTACTCTCATGATTCGGATGTCGATAGGGAACCTTTTTGGTTTGACTTTCCCTTATTAGGTATGTGGAATTTTTTTGATTTCCTTCCACTGTCCAGTACTACGGTTTTTGAGTTAGGTACATAATCTTCATTTGGAATTTTCATCATCTGGATTGTAACATGTGAATGTGTTTTTCCTCTCACTAACTGATCCTCTTCTTGAGTTCTGTTATTGACTAGTTCGGAATTAATTCCCTTATCTTCAACTTGGACTGTAACGTCTGGAGACTTCGATACTTCTTGAGTAAGTTGCTCTAACTTGTCTTTAAGTGACGTCTCATCACATTTAAGCTTCTCTATTTGTGTAAGGAGGTTTTGGTTATGACTCCTTAGACATAGAACCTCTTTGGTTTTTTATTCATCAACCTTTTTTCAATGTTTTGACTTTTAAGTTTTTCATCTTTTAGATCTCTGATTTGTTCTAGCAAATTTTTATTAAGGTTCTTTAAACATAAAGTTTCCTCTTTTTGTTCTGTAAGTGCTTCTTGAGTTCTTCCTTTGTGACCTTAGTCTTCCTCACTTGTGCAAGTAATTTTTCGACGTGGTCCTTGAGGCGAGAGATTTCTTCATCCTTTTCCATTACTTCCTTGTAATGCATATCCACAAGATTTTTATGTTCCTGTTGTAATGCTTTTTTGTTTTGACCAAGTTTTGTTATTTTGCCTTTCTCTTGATCTTCTAGCTGCAATTTCTTGGAACACTGGACTACATCATTTTGTAGGAGTGATGACGGCCTTTCAACTTGCAATGTGGATTATGTTTTCTTCATTTCTTTATTAAAATCAGCTTGTCATCGCTTATATATTGCCATTAATTGTCCTACATCTCTTGCAATTAATTGTTTTTGCACATCACTTAGAGATTCCATATTTTTTTTCTTTTTCTTCACTTCTTTTAACTTTGCATGGAACCTTTTTTAAACGTTCTTGTCAAAATATCATAACCTCTTTTTTTTCTTTTTTTTTAATAATTAATTAATTAATATTGTATTTATATAATTATATTACTTATGATATAAAATTTATATAGTTATATAATCTAACGGCGAATTGAATCGACGATTGGTCACGTCCTTTGACCGTGGCCCTGAAAATATGGTGGTTGTTTATTTGCTTGACAGAGCCCCGCGTCAACGGATCGGCACTGTCTTTGAATGTCGTGAGGCGTGGACTGCTTGGCGGCGGTGGCCGCAGTGATACAAAGAAGTGGGATGTTGTGCGATCGATTCTCAAACGGCAGTTTGGGAAACACTCGTTTTGGTGCTAGATTTGACTGTCGAGGAGACAGAACGGGAACACGTGATTTAGCACAGTAGGAAACAATGTGTAGGGGGCTGGCCCACCCCTGTCTATGACAAATCAAGAGTGTTGTTCATAATATTAATTTGATTGTTGGGCTACTCTAGCTCACGGCGGCTATTGTTGTTTTGTCTCTGACCTGCTCATTTGTTTGAGGACACGACGATAGTGTCGGATGGTCGCAGTCAACAAGGACTGCGACAACAACAGAGGGCACGGCACGCTGAGCGTATTGAGCGTTAGTGAACAACCGGTGGCTGCATGGGCAATGGTTCGTTGGATGCGATAAGTGTGGTAGTTGAGCGACGACAGACCGTTGTCAAGAGCTATGTGACCCGAATGCTCGTCCCTTTTTTTTATTTATTTTTGTTTTCTATAATATATATATATATATATATATAACTTCCTTTTTTTATTGGTTTTATTATATAATGTTTTTTTCTAATAACCTATTTTTTTATTTTTATTTTCAATTAATCCTTTTTTTTCAATCTTGAACTCTTTTTTTATATTGTTTGAACCCCCCTTTTTTTAACCTCTATTTTTTTTAATGACCAAAGGCATATGGCAAAATGGAGAACCTACAAATTTTGTGCAGCGAAACGCTTCGATTATGACGGCAATAAAATTGACTAAACCTTGATGGCCAAGGGTCTAGATCAAAGAGCATGACGCTATGCAGTGGTTAAGCAGCCTAGAGGACCGAACTTCTCTGATACCAAATGAAGCGAACATAGTTCCTTCTTTAGATTAATTACTCCAGAAGACTTGGAATATAAAGATATCCATGAGGATAAATATATTATATATTAATAGCATGAATAATGATTGATACAATGAGTGAGAGGCTTGGTTATATGCCAAGCAGGTGTCTCTTCATGGAGAGTCATGTCTCATTAAACATGCCTCTTCGGTATTAAATACTAAACTTAACTAATGTTATACAATTATCCTCATTATTTATAATTATATATATTTTTATAATATATATATGTAACACAAGCCAAATCTAATCCTGTTAAGCCATCACTCTTGTCAATTAGTTGTCATTGCGATTGAGGCTCCTTAGCCACACAAAGTCATGGAGTTCTCCATCCTCTCTACATGTCAAGCCATGTGGCCATTAAAAGGCAAAAAAAAACATATATATATTAAATAAAAAGGAAAAAAAATAATATAAAAAAAAGAAAATAAATATAATATGTATATAATGGTAAAAAAAATATTATAAAAATATTATTATTAAATATTAAAAATATAAAATAAATTAAAAATAAAATATGCATATATAACAAAAGACAAAAAACAATGATGACAACTGTTGTTGCCTCTAAATGCCCCAACAAACCACTGCACTCTGGCATCATCGCAGCACACAACCTCTACTCTGACCGTCCAGCCACACGTTGTTTCTGTTGTCGCCACCACCCTGTCCATCATGTTGCCACATCCTATTGCATCAAATTTAGTGCCACTTCCAACTGACAACCATCCATGCCAACTTTCGCCCCCTCTATCTACCTCAGCCTCCGTTGCCTCCTGTTCACATTCACACACACCAATCATCTCCATTCCAGCCAAACTGTTTTGCAGTCCATATATACTTATTCCATCTGCACTTATTCCTTACAGTGACCTTCAATTTGGCCCATACGGTACACCAGTAGCTATTCAAAATTAATTGCTTTGATAAAAGAGAGATACTTATAAAAGAGTGTTAGTTGTGAAGATAATATTAAAATCCCTTCATTATAGTACAAGGAAAATTTGTGAAATCAATTTTATATATAAATAAAATGATTAAGTGAATATAAATGTACTTTTTAAAAGGGTATATCATAAAATAATACCTAATTAAAAGTACTAGGAAAAACATTGACTAAAGTTTTTGAAGGTATTTAACTCTTGAAGAGTGAATATCAAATTCAAAAATGACGAAAGAAAGATTCTCCTATAAAGGTGGCATGATCTCATGTTATGGATTATGTACATTAATGGGGAATATTAAAGGAAAATGTATTAATATCATTATCAACAACCACCATGAGGAAAATTACATCAATGTTAATTTAGCAAATCAGTTATTAATTCCAAAATCAAATATAATTGAGAATAACGAGGCCTCTTATTTCAAAGCAAAATACAAGATTAAAAATTTGCAAGTAATAATTGATGAATATGAGTATGTACCGCAATTTGGTGTAGCAATTGTTTAATAAAGAGATTGACATAATTTTTGGGTTAGCTTGGTTCTAAAGAATTGTGTACGTTCGTTTTAAACATGGAGAATAATTTATGATGTTTCCTTATAAGAAGAAGATGATCACATTCCAAGACATGACAATGAAGTTCGAATTGATATTGCCTTCATCAAAAGACTTTAAGGATATTTCGAAACTGATGCTTCAAGAGAATCAAAAAAAATATCAAAGAAGTAGAAGGAGCTTGAAGAAGTCATATCAAATAAAATAGAAGAAAATTCTCGTTTGAAGGATCATAGTCAAAAACTACTTGCACAAGTCAGAAAGTGTAAAGGTACGAAGCACAAATTAGAACAAGAAAAGGAAGGTTTCGAGAAGAAACTCAACGAGACTCGATTAGAGAAAGAAGAAGAAAATTTGGGCTTAAAATACCTTAATCAAAAGTTATTAGAACAAATTGGAGATTTTAAAAATGAAAAGATTGAGCGTCAAAATGAAGTTGAATCGGAAGTTGAAAAACTTTCACGTTTAAAAAATCATAATCAAAGTCTACTCACTCAAATTAAGAAACTTACGATAAGAAATCATTGAAAAACAAATTCGAAGAACTTATCACAAAAAAAGAATCAATATCTTCAGACATAACAGTCCAAGTTAGAGAAAAAAGAACGAATATTGATCCAGTCAATATCACAACTCAAGAAGATGACAAATCAATTGAAGTAAAAACATATTCAAATGTTACAGTTCAAACAATGAAAATTCTAAGTGAATATTTTGTAATCAACTCAACAACATCAATACCTGAAGTAAAGCAGGAAATTTCCACACGCAAGATAAGGGGAAATCAACCCTTATAAACATCTAAATCACAAGAGAAGGCATCTCAATCAACCTGCATATCTGTATCACTTAGAACAGAAACAACAAACTATGTTCCAAAAAACACTGATGTTTGCACAATCCAGTCTTATGATAACAATTTATCCCAACTATCAAATAATTGCAAGGTTCCACAGAAGATTGATTTAGGATAGTCAGATCCCTTCTCAGTTCGACAGTTTTGTTTATCACTCAGAGGATCCTATCATCTTGTATCATCGAAGATGATAACTCGAAGAATTATGAAAGGTGTGAAGGGACTACAAGACAAAGAAACAAATGTCACGCCTTGTCAACAATAAGATTTGAGGACAAAAGCTTTTCTAAAGAGGAAGGCAATGTTATGAATATAGTATATAAAAACAATATAAATAATGTCAATATTAATAATCATAATACTAATTAATTAAATAATGATTAGTACTTTGAAGAGGCATGTCTCCAAACACATGACCATTCATGTAGGGGCACCTGCCTAGGTATATAATCAGGCCCTCATTTGTAACCATCTCATATCTCATCTCACATCCCTTATATTAACATTCTTATATAAATATATTACTTGTCCTAAGATGGAAATTCTTATATTCCAAATATTTTGAATACTTTGCGTATACAAACCCTATTCATTACAAAATTAAGCAAACTTAGGATTCTCACATGAAATTGTCTAGGATTTCCATGGACAAGGTCCTAAGTTGAGTTTGGATTTCTAAAGAAATTGTCATCTTATTACTTGTGGAAACTTGGGAATATGATAAAGCTCATGTCGCTAACATGGATGGATTTAATATGTCGTCAATATGGAATAAAAATCATCTAAAAGAGGCCATGGAGGAATAGTTTGCTTCATGAGAAAAGACCTTACACCCCATGTTAAGGTGCATAATAAATACTATCTCAACTACTACATTTGATTTGAACCTATACAAGAAACTCTAATGATTCAATTAAAACTTGTTCGATGCAAAGACGATTCTGCAATTACCATGACCTAATAATTTTGTAATCGTTAAAACGTAAAACAAATTTTGAAAAATAGGAATAAGAAAAAAAAAAATGACAAGGCTATAGAAAACACCATTTTGGAAAAATCAGTGAAAAAAATGGAAAAAATCAACAAACATAAAAAATACATAATATATATCTTTTTTTTAAACATAAGGAGTCTGGATCAAGAAGGAAGAGGAAGAGCATGTAGCACTGGCATTTGCAGGAAAGCAAGAGAAGAGGAAGAAGAAGGACCTCTCCAAGGTCAAGTGCTTCCACTGTGGGGGAACTGCGTCATTATGCGAACCAGTGTCCGAGAAAGAAGAACAAGGGATAGGTGTCGACTCTAAGGCAGCACTAGCGAAGGCGGAGAAGGAAGTCGAGGAGGATGACGATTGTGCCATGAGTGCTCATGTACCTCTAAGGAAGAGGTGGGGATACATCGAGTTGTAGTCAGGAGGACTACAGGCGATGAAGGGTAGGATCCTTGAGGTAGCCAACCTCTTGGATTATACCTTGCTAGGAGAGCCCCGAAGAGAGAGTAGCAGGACTGGAGGATGTCAATAGAGAAGGATGTGGATGAAGCGACAAAGAGTGCAATAGTGCACGAGTCCCCGGGCAGCAAGAGGCCAGCAGGCTGTAACAGTGCGAGAGGGACGGGAGTGTTGCAACGGTGCAGGATGGCACAGAGAGGTTTGCAACGGTGCGAGATGCAGGGAGTTGTTGCAACAGCGCAGAGGTCAATATAGGGAGCACTTGTTAGCGGTAGAGGGAGCTTCAGCATCGGGAGTGTTTCTAGCGTGACAGGGATATCAGAAGTTGGGTTCAATTACTTACTTCATGGTAACTGAGTTGCAGTGCAGTAGCAGTATGCAGTAGCACGATGCAACATGATGAGAGGAGGATGCAATGCAGATGCAGTGTTGGAAGGATGGACCAGCAGCAGCACGGATGCAGAGGGAGCTGCCGTAAGGATGCAGCAGTGACAGTGGCAGGGCCATGGGCAGCAGTACAAGATGCAGTAGTGCAAAGGATGTTGGGAGGGGAGGGCGAGCATCAGCACAGGTACTGGTGCCGGATAATCAGAGTGACGCTTAGTGAGGAGTATTACTAGAGCACAGTCCTCGCTAAGAGGGAGTGTTGATTTGGGGAAGCATCGAATGTGCTCTAGCCATGAAAATTGGTCGAGAGGCTAAAGCACATGAGATCTCCAAGACCCAGAAATGGTTTGGACAGATTGTACCCAGTTTGGGAGATATTAATAAAAATTAATATTTTTAATGGAGTTCCTAAGTCTAAACTTAGAAAAATAAAATATTAATGGGTATTATTATAAAAGTGGGATAGAAGGTTCCAAAAGTCTTGGATCAAACCAAATCTAATCTTAGTCGTTGATTAGAGATTTAATCTCGGTCATTGAAGGACCAACAGGAAAAGTATAAGAGGAGGCTTGAGGGTCAGTTGGAGAATACACCAGAGTGACTAGTGATTTGATTTGCTAGAGCAAGGTTGCTAAGCAAAGTCGAATCAGTGATCAACAGTGAGGGACAGTGAGTACTGGACAGAGAGACTGAGACAGTGCCAAGAGACCAGCGCAGAGGCAGAAAGCGAGAAGCAGCAGCCAAAGCAGGCCATGCAGAGCCGAGCACAAACAACGTAGAGCCCAGAGAGACTGTGTCATCCACGAAGAGAGCAGTTGGAGTGACGCAGAGGGTCCCAGAGTCTGCGTAGTGCCTCAAAGGGCTGACGCAAAGGCCAGAAGGGCCAACGCAGTGTTTCAGAGTCGCTGGAGAGGGTTTCATGGGACAGGTTTTCTGAATACCGGTTTCCAAATGGAGAGGTTTTGCTGCCAGTTATTTTTCTCTGTCGGGTGAAACAGTTTGGCACCCAGTTGTACTCAAGAAAACACCGCATAATAATAAACCCTCAAAATAGTTGCACTGGTTTTCCCGCATTAGGTTTTTTCGGGGATATTTGTCCAAAAATAACGGTGTCACTTGTGTGTTTGTTTTCTTTCCACTGATGATCTGTAGATGTTGAGATTGTATTGTGTTTATTTCCTTATTTATATGTTTTAAATAACTTGTTCGAATTTAACAAGTAGAAGAAATAAACCAGAAGAATACAGAATAAATTTCTAACGGATAGACTTAGAAATTTCAACATAGTATCAGAGCATGGTTGCAGATCATAGGAAAGTTGAAGGCATCAACTAAGTAGAGCATTTGCAGCAGTATCAGTTGTCCCAAGTGACAGAAGTTGATCCTTGCAGAAGCAACAGAGGAAGGGTTGACGTAGAGGGACTGCGTCATCAGTCCAGGCCAGAGAGAGGCCAGCGCAGAGGCTGAGGAGGGCAGAAGGAGGCTCACGCAAAGACCAAGAGGGTTGACGCAGTTGACTGAGGGAGTTGTTTTTCCAGTATCGGGATTGCGCAAAGCCTAGAGGCTCAGTCCTTCAGTTGTTGGGGCATAGGAAGCTGTGGGCAGTTTGCGAGAGCGAAGCTGGTGGGGTATTGTGGTCAGAACAGTACCTAATAGGGCAAAACCAAGGCAGAAGGAGTTGCTACCAAGGCAGATTTCTAGCCAAGGAATCTGGATCAGTGTTGCGGGTGCACAAAAGATCGAAGAGGTGCAACTTGACGATTGGCAAAAGGATTTCCAGAAGAGAAATCAAGACTCAAATGGAGTCTAGCAAAAAACTTCCAAGCGTGAAGTAGAGAGACTCAGCAGGAGTCGAAAGGAGAACTTCCAGAGGGAAGTAGAGAGACTCGGAGGAGTCGACAGGAGAGCAAAGAGATGATCGTGAATGGACTGAGGGATCAAGACAGGCTGGACGGGGCGTCCAACTTTGTGGTTTGGAAGGCCAGGATCTTGTCCATTCTAGATAGACATTGCATCAAGGGCTTCGCCTTGAGAACAATGGCTATCCCAGTTGACCCGGTAGCTAATGAGAAGTAGGAGGCAATGGCCAAGGCAAAATGCATCATCCTTGATGGGGTCAAGGATCATGTTGTCCAACATATTTCCAAGAAGGAAATGACAAAGGAAATGTGGTACACCTTGAAGATGATGTACCAACATACTTTCGTGTAGAGGAAGAAGTTACTTGAGAATCAGCTATGGTCATACCAGATGCAAAAGGGGGAGTAGATAGATCATTTCCTCAGTCGGTTGAAGGAGATCTGGGACCAACTGACTTCCATAGGGACCATGCCAAATAAGGAGATGATGGTAAGGACAGCACTTAACGCAGTCTCTGAGGAGTGGGAGACATTTGTCCAAAGTATACTCAGAAGGGCGAATCTTCCAGATTGGGAAGAATTGTGGGCGGCGCTTCGTCAAGAGGAGATTAGGCGGTTGAGCAACGCGAGAAGTAGCAGCAAAGGAGTCCGGATCAAGAAGGAAGAGGAAGAGGATGCAACTCTGGCATTTGCGGGAAAGCGAGATAAGAGGAAGAAGAAGGACCTCTCCAAGGTCTAGTGCTTCCACTGTGGGGAACTGTGTCATTATGCGAACTAATGTCCGAGGAAGAAGAACAAGGGAGAGGTGTCTGACTCTAAGGCAACGCCAACGAAGGCGAAGAAGGAAGTCGAGGAGGATGACGATTATGCCATAAGTGCTCATGTACCTCTAGAGAAGAGGTGGAGAGACAACGAGCTGTAGTCAGGAGGACTACAGGCGATGAGGGGCAGGATCCCTAAGGTACCCAACCTCTTGGAATATACCTTGCTATGGGAGCCCCAAAGAGACAGTAGCAGGATTGGCGGATGTCAGTAGAGACGGATGCGAATGAAGTGGCAAAGAGTGCAATAGTGCAAGAGTCCCCAGACAGCACGAGGCTAGCAGGCTGCAACAGTGCAAGAGGCATGGGAGTGTTGCAACGGTGCAGGATGGCACAAAGAGGTTTGCAACGGTGCGAGATGCAGGGAGTTTTTGCAGCAGCGCAGAGGTTAGTAGAGGGAGCACTTGTTAGCGACAAAGGGAGCTTCAGAATCAGGAGTGTTTCTAGCCTGACAGGGATGTCAGAAGTTGGGTGGATCAGTTACTTACTTCTCAGTAACTGAGTTGCAATGCAGATGCAGTGTTGGGAGGATGGACCAGCAGCAGCACAGATGCAGAGGGATTTGCCATACGAATGCAGCAGTGGCAGCGGCAGGGCCATGGGCAGCAGTGCAGAGGATGTTGGGCGGGGAGGCCTAGCATTAGCACAGGTACTGGTGTGAAATAATCAGAGTGATGCTCAGTGAGGAGTATTACTAGAGCACAATCCTAGCTAAGAGGGAGTGTTGATTTGGGGTAGCATTGGATGTGCTCCAGCGATGAAAATTGGTGGAGAGGCTAAAGCACATGAGATCTCCAAGACCCAGAAATGGTTTAGACAAATTATACCCAGTTTGGGATCAAGCCAAATCTAATCTTAGTCATTGATTAGAGATTTAATTTTAGTCGTTGAAGGACCAATAGGAAAAGTATAAGAGGAGGCTTGAAGGTCAGTTGGAGAATACACACCAGTGATCAATCATTCGATTTGCTAGAGCGGGGTTGCTCAGCAAAGTTGAATCAGTGATCAGCAGCGAAGGGAAGTGAATACTGGACAGAGAGGCTGAGACAGTGCTAAGAGACCAGTGCAGAGGCAGAGGGCGAGAAGCAGCAGCTAGAGCAAGCCACACAGAGCCCAGCAGAGACAACGCAGAGCCCAAAGGGACTGCGTCATCCATGAAGAGAGCAGCTGGAGTGATGCAGAGGGTCCCAGAGGCTGCGTAGTGCCTCAGAGGTCTAATGCAAAGGCCATAAAGGGCCAGCGCAATGCTTCGGAGTCACTGGAGAGGGTTTCGTAGGATAGGTTTTCTGAATACCTATTTTTGAATAGAGAGGTATTGTTGCCAGTTATTTTTCTCTGTCAGGTGAGCAAGTTTGGCACCCAGTTGTATTCAAGGAAATACTGCATAATAATAATCCCTCAAAATAGCTGCACTGGTTTTCCCGCATTGGGTTTTTCCGGGGACATTTGTCCAAAAATAACGGTGTCACTTGTGTGTTTGTTTTCTTTCAACTGATGATCTGTAGATGTTGAGATTGTATTGTGTTTATTTCATTATTTATATGTTTTAAATAACTTGTTCGAATTTAACAAGTAGAAGAAATAAACCAAAAGAATACAAAATAAATTTCTAACAGATAGACTTAGAAATTCAACAGTCGCGAAGTTGGACCATGCAACCAAAATTGGGATTTCCCATGTAGCACCAACCCTAAAGCCAATGGCCAGTAAAGTAGATCCCACGAGACAAAGATACAAGGCTAACCACAAAATCGGGCAGTGGAGGCAAGAGTACAGACCTATCCCATTCTTTCTGCCGAATCTCCCACCAATCCATGCCCAAAACTGCCCATGACAAGTAAGGAAAATTACTCTCAACTACCCCAATGAAAAGCCATACCTTTAGGGTTAAGAGGCCCACCTTCAAACATACAATCATAATAAATGGGCGAGGGACCATATTGTTGGCTCAGGAGGTGTAGATAATGGCACATCAAGCTATATGGTGGCTGGAAGGGGCTGCTGGTTGCCAGTTGAGAACCATCTAGGAGAAAAAAAAATCTCCTATGCATACTACCCACACGTGGTGGGTAACAGACCCCACTTAACTAGAACTAGGAGGTCGGGTCATGTCATAGTGGCACTCCGCTTCACATTTACCTGGAGGGCTTGTAAAAGCGGGTAAATGTGGGGTGGTAGCACTACACCTTCCAAAATGATTATGCAAACTTCAGTAGTCTCTTCTTGTCAACCTGCTTCGACCCAGCTACAACACAGAATTTCAGCCCGCAGCTTCCAGAATTTCGGCCCTTACTGCAGATCTAAAATTTCGGCCCTCTAGCAACAACCCAGAAACTCGCATGTGTGGCAAAAGAGAGAGAAATCCAGCTTCCTTTCGCTTGACAAGTGTCTCTTTCTTTGTTAGGGTTTTCTCCTTCTCCTTAGGTATTTCGCTCTCCTTTTTCTTCTCCAACTACTGCAGATCGAACTTGCTTGTCTTATGCTCCAAATGAGATCGAGTTGTTGCCTTTATATTGTGGATTCTGGCTCCCAAATAGGCTAACCTAGTGGAGGAGGCCTAAATGACTCATTTTTCATAAAAATAATTTTTCTTTCTTGATAGACAAAGCCCAAGAGGGTCTAAGGACTCTTGACATAAGCCCTAGAAGCCTACAATGGAGGCTTTGACCTAGAAATAAAATAATAGATCATGAAACCCATGCTTAATAAAGAATTTTCTTTCACAATAAAAAATATGTTTCTTTTCTTTTGACAAATACATTACATTATGATTCAAATACAATTATGAAGACCGACACTAGTTACATTCTTCAACACTAGATAGGCGTGTAACTCGGCCTAGAACAAGCATGAACTCGGCCCTTTTCTGTACCACAACTTGGCCTCCAAGACAACCCTGTAACTCAACCTAAACAGAGATGAACTCGACCTCCTTTTGTCCCACGGCTTGGCATCCAAGACAAGGTTGTAACTTAACCTCAACGGAACTAAAACTCAGCGCCTTAAGTCCGGATTCAACAAGTATAGACTTGGCCTTCAAGATGCTTAAATTTGGCCCTTAAAAACTCCAATTGTGATAGCCCCATGGAAATTCCCCCTTCATTGTAAATATTCTATGTATTTTGATCATAATTAAAGAGGGTTGACAATTGGGACACAAATTCCAGAGCTTGGGGAGGAGATTGCTTGGAATTAGAAGGAAGTTTGATTGTTTCATGACAATCATTAAAGGATGGTTGATGTACTTTAAAGGGATTGGTTTTCCAAATTAATTGAGTTGGAGAGAAGGACAAAAGAACCATAAATGCCTTGGATAAACCCACAAAACAAAAAGGACGAAATTGAATAAGGAATGGACTACATTGACAGTTGGGAAAACAAAGAAGTCAACCAACAGGAAGTGGGGTGGAGGGAAGTGCTAACACACAACATATCCCACCAACACGCAGGACAGAACCACCATGGATGAGAGGGAAAGGGCGACAGTATGTTCTGCCCACACAACCAAGGACAGTTGCAACAACCTGAGGAAGAGACAAGCATCCTTGGGGGCAAGAGAGCACAGCACGCACTGGGAGCAAGAACGCAAACGCATAGGGAGAATTACACCCAGGCACTAGAGAACGAGGGTAGTGGCAAGAGAGCACTTGTATGCAAGGAGGATGGAGTTCAAAAACAAGAGAGAAAAATAGAGACAGTGCAGGAGTAAGTAGTTCAGAAAGAACAAGAGAAGATAACTCTATGATACTAATAGAGTGCAGGAAAGAAGAGCGGATATTTGGTTGAGCATTGGGAGGTAGAACAATAGCTCTAAGGTGAGGACAGTAGTCCCTGGACTCCCTGTAAGTCTAGAGGATGGAGATGGTTTTTCTGGATTCCCTTAACATCTTGGGTGGAGGCCTGCTCCTTGGATTCCTGGTAGGAGAATTCTTTAGCTTCCCTTTGCTTGTTTTCTTGGTTTCTTTGTTACAGAGAGCTTTGGATTCCCTTGTTGTTCAGAGGGTGGGGGCACAGCCTCTGGATTCCTTTGTTGTTCAGAGGGTGGAGGCACAGCCTCTAGATTCCCTTGTTGTTCAGAGGGTGGGGGCACAGCCTCTGGATTCCCTTGCTGTTCAAAGGGTGGAGGTTTAGTCTTTGGATTCCCTAGCTTGATTTGAGGTTGGAGGTGAAGCCTTTGGATTCCCTTGCTTCATTAAGGATAGAGATAGTAGTGTTTGTATTCCCTTGCTTCATTCAAGGTGGAAACATAGGTCTCTGATTCCCTAGTATCATTAAGGGTGGAAGTGGAGAACCTCCAGATTCCTTGATTTAGCATCATCATGAAGAGCTATTGGCCTCTTGATTTGCTAGAAGGCGGTGAATCTCTGGAGTCCCTATTGAAGATTGACTACAGTGAACTCAGTCGATGGGTGGAGGTAGTTGGTCCTCTGGAGTCCCTATTTCATCTTGTAGCTTCAGTTTGTCCCTTAAGCATTTCTCCTCAAACTCTGGAATCTGGCTCGGGTGTGACTACTGCAAGAAAGAGTTGGTTGCAGTGTGTCTAAGGTTGGGTGGAGAGTTGAAGTCTCAATCTTAGTTGCCCAGCTCAATTTATCAAAGATAAGTGTCTAATCATGACTCTCATGTCTGAATGTTTTGTGCTTGTTTAATGCTTTGTTTTCACATGGCTTATAATGTTGAGGAATGAGGTGTTCCTATCTGAATGAGTATTGTTATTTTTCAAAGGCATGGATATGAAATGGTTGATTTCGTGTGTGGCCTAAGGCTTGTATTAACGTGCAATTAATGTGTTGATTCATTACCTGTAATATGACATGAAATCTAGTTTTCTGTTGACTTAAGGAATAGCAAAACTCTTGTATATGTCCAAGTAATAAAGGGTTTTCCTGTGGGTACCCTAGGTGTGTTCTTCTACTTATTGTTGGCTTGAGAGACTATAATGTTCTGAGTTCTTATGAGTTGGAGATGGCCTAATCAGCGACAATGAAAATGAACGGGAAGGTCTTTGTGCACAAGTTATAAAACTAAAAAAATTGATATGTTGATGTTTGTTCTCATTGTTTGTATTATTAATCTTAACTGATAATAGATATGATGATTGCTTAAGTCTATAATTAGGAGTGGGTCACTCCAATATTCATCCCGAGTCCTGAGGTCAGTCTAAATAGCCTGTGTGTGTGGAGGTAGATAACCCTCTGTTACTTAATTAGAGAATTGTGGGAAAATAAGGTGGCTAGTAGGCCCTGGGTTACAAATTATGAAGCTTAGAAGAGATAGCGTGGTGTTCTTTCTGGTGGCTTAAAGGCCATGGCCAAGTCTCGGCAAAGCTCAAGAGGGATAGTCAATTATGTGTTTGTATATATGTATATATATTAACAAACGGGTTGGACTGAGCCCTATAGAGAGCTCAGGATAGATGGTATTTGTTCAGGTAATCAATTTTAAGCTAAAAAATGAAAGCGCCCAGAACTTCTTGAAACTAGCACCAAATCGAAGAACTCATGACTTGAATCCAACGCAACTTGAATCGCTCAAAACCGATATTGTATGCTTCTGATATCGCGTTCTAATCGTTTTCCCAAACATGGAAAAATTTTGCAGGTACACTGACTAAGCAAGGTCACTGGGCAGGCTGACTGTACAATGTGGGCCAATGAGTGGGAGCCACGTGGGCCAATGGTGGGTAGCCACATGGCCTCCCAATGGTCGACTAAAATTTTTTGTGGGCCAAATTGCCCCCCACAGGGATCGAACATAGGATCGGTCGAGTAACAATGTCACGCCTTACTGCTAGGGCGTGTGGTGGTTCTTGCCACCATACATATTTAAAGTTTGCACAAATGTTATTTGGGGGAAGGGGTCAAGGCTAAGCCCTCGCCCCTAACCACCCCACACCCATGAGACCGCAGGAGGGGAGCCAAGGGGTAGGGCTTAGCCCTGGCCCGAGGTCCCGACACCCACAACCAGACGCCACCGGACCACAATCATCATACCCCTACGCTAATGCGGAGGAAATGGCCAAGCCCTTGGTCGCTCGACAGTTCATGTGATCGAAGGCGGAAGTCTAGGCGCCAGTGCGGAGGGCGCTAGGGTATGGCCCCAGCCCAAGCCATATGGCCTCAACATGACCAAAGGTGAGAAAGCTTGGGGCGCTTGCGGAAGGCGCCAAAGAAACAGGGTCAGCCCCATGTCCAATGGACCATAAAATGACCGTGCACCAGAGGAAAAGGGGCCCGGCAGGAAGGGCGAGCAGTTAGCCCGGCCCTCGGCCCCGTGGCGCCTATATAAACACACACCCGGTGCTAAGGGCTTAACAGGCAGGGGCGAGCGTTAAGGCCCAGCCCTCGGCCCTATGTGCCCACATGACCCTAATTTTCGGTCTCAAGGGGTTAGACGCTGAATTAAAGTTCCAACAAAATGCACCGACGGAGGGCGAATTGCCACTCTGTTAGCGATTTTTGGGGCAGATTTGTAGGACAATTAGCCAGAAGGGCGAATTTGTAGGATGGTTCACAGTCAAGTTCATGAGAGAGCTTGGAAGCTCATAACTTTTGGAGTTTTTATCCAAATTGAGCTCAAAAAGAGGTTGTTTAGGGGTTTTGGATGTTTTGAATCCATTGGTAACCTCTAATTTCTGATTTGAGCACATTTACATAATCTTTTTTCAAGTTTGAAACTAAAGGTGTATGGATCAATCAAGGTTTGGAAGCAGTTCTAGAAGGTATTTGGGCATGGAGAAGACCTTGTAGGGGTATTCTCACTTCCAGAAGGCTACTGCAGTAGTTGTAACCAGAAGGGTTCAACTCAGGTTCAACTTCTTTTAATATGAAGTTTTGTTTATGTGATTCAATGTGGAATTGAAGTGTGCACACGCTCTTTTTAACTCATTTCAGTTGAAGTATGTCATCTTTGTAGGAGATGATTTGAGGAGTTGTTGTTTGTGAGAGTTTTTTGTAGGAGAACATTACCCTATACAGGTATTAGCTACATAATTACCTGCAACAAACATTTATGTACTTCATTTGATACTGAATATATGAGTGGTCTAGTCATGTTGACAAGCCTGGAGATGTAGCCCAGGAGGGGTGAACTCCGTCAACAAACCTTTTCTCTTGCTCTTCTTTATGTCTGCATGGATTATGTGTTGTTATGTTCATTATGTTAAGTTACATATTTGAAGAGACATTGTAAAACATGTTGTTTCAAGACCCATTTTAACCTTGCAAAGCGTCGACACGGTCCTAATTTTGTTTTAGTTGATTTTGGAAAAGAGGAAGAAATCACCTAACCTAATTTCAGATCAGTTTGGTATTAGAGCTCGAGTTGACTAAGTTGCAAGAATGGGCAGCGAAAAGAATCTCCAAGAGCTAGAGGAGCAAAATTTGGCTCTTCGAATGGAGAACATAGAATTGAGAAAGATGTTAGAGATAGCTAAAGAGGAGAAGAGACACATGCGCTTTGTATTGCAACAAGTTCTTGATGAGAAAGTTGCAGAAAGTTCAACCCCTGCACTAGCAAAGGAAACCTCCAGAATGAGGCCAGTATGTGGTCATGGTTCAAATAGTAGTTTTGGACCATATGAAGATGTTGCATGTATAGCAAACATCTTCAAGAAGCACACCATATACCAGTGGATGAGATTGGGTGGCTAGAGTCATCTACAAGTTGGCCGTCAACGTCATCATCAAAAGTTGAAAGGATGAATGACAAGTTTAAGGAAGTAATTAGCATCTCAAGTTCCACTCCTTCCGTTTATATGCATAACAACTCTTTTGCAACGTTCGAACAACATACCAAGGGCATAGGTATGAAGTTGCTTTCCAAGATGGGATATGAAGGTGGAGCTCTTGGCAAAAATGGTCAAGGTGTTACCAATCCAATTATGGTTGAGGAAATACTGAAGTACCAAGGATTTGGATATAGCCGAAAGGAGTTTGGAGAATGCTCCAAACAGCTTGAGGTACATCAAACATTTGAGCATGGGATTCCAAACAGCTTGAGGTACATCAAACATCCGAGCATGGGATGTCACCACCTTGTGACAACCGTCGAAGTTGCAGCTCTAAAGACAGGTATAACTCTCAAGAGTGTTTTCCAATGCA
This sequence comes from Pinus taeda, assembly GCA_000404065.3. Taxonomy (NCBI): domain Eukaryota; kingdom Viridiplantae; phylum Streptophyta; class Pinopsida; order Pinales; family Pinaceae; genus Pinus; species Pinus taeda. Next base: position 106,114 of record APFE031107359.1, read on the forward strand.
TGGAAATTTTGAATACTTGTGGAATAAGTACCCTTGTACATTTTGTGATGCTTTTGACGGTTGAATGGTTGTATGTGAGCAACGTATAATAATGTTTAAACGAATGAACCAATTTTTGGGCATCAAACATAATGACTTTCTTTCGCATGAGAGAACTTCTATGTCAGCAAACAAGAAGAAGTTTTTCTGTACTCATTGCAAGGTGCATGGACATGACATTAAACAATGTTGGAAGATGCATCCAAAACTTTATTCAAAGAAAGGTAAAGAGATTATGCTACATAATGCAAGGGAACAAGAGGTGGCAAATAGGACTCTCCACAATCCTAAGCAACCTTCAAGACAAGATGGTGCAAGAAGAGGACCCACAAGCCTAGGAGAGGCAAAGTTTGGGTAGACTTATTATAAAGTTGTTTTGTCAAATTTTGTAAATACTTGTTTTCATCACTTGCTTAGGTACTTTTGTAAAGTGAACATTCATTGTCACTATGTTCAACAAGTAGATGTTTTTCATTGATGTATGTATTGACTTGTTATAGTCCACATGTTAAGGACTTTTTTGAATGTACAAGATTGTCATTCAAAGTTGTCTACAAATTGTCATATGTTCACTAATACAAGTATTTGATTTGAAACTTGTGTTAAATGAACCTTTGTTTTTAAGATTGTAGAAGATGACTTTGTATTGTAGGCAAGGTCAATCATATCATGGAAAATTTTGCAGCAGTGTACTTTTCATGTACAAACTCAACTTGAAGATGTTAAAGCAAAAGTTTATTTTGCTTTTGAATTCCTAGATGGGCTCAAGCTTGTCTTCAACAGATTAAACTTCAAGATGAAGTGTTTTTGGAGCCATGCAAAGATGAGAGTAGAGAGAATGTTCAAATTCCACTCATCAATATTTTGTTTCTGCATAGTGATAAGAATGATGGCTCAATTCGTAACAGGATTGCAGGTCTTCATGAGGATGATAAGTGAAGTGCCTTGATTGGGGCTTAAAGGGCACCAATTGAAATTTTTGCATTTTGGATTGAGTTTTTGGGTGTTTTTGAGTTTCAACCTCTTTATATTGACTAGGGAAGTAAACTTTGGAGTCCAAAAGTTCCTAGTGGGGAGGTGTGATTAGGCAATCAATTTTAAGATCAAAAATGAAAAGTGCCCAGAACTTCTTGAAACTGGCGCCAAACCGAAGAGTTCGCTGATCTGAATCCAACGCAACTTGAATCGCTCAAAATCGATATCATATGCTCACGATATCGCGTTTTAATCGTTTTCCCAAATAGGCAAAAAAATTGTAGGTACGCTGACTGGGCAAGGTGATTGGGCAGGCTGACTGTACAATGTGAGCCAATGATAGGCTGCCACTTGTCCTCTTCAGATTGCCCAGAACTTCTTGAAACCGGCGCCAAATCGAAGAGCTCGTTGATAAGAATCTAGCGCAACTTGAATCGCTCAAAACCAATATCATATGCTCTTAATATTGCGTTCTAATCGTTTTCCCAAACAGGGAAAAAATTTGCAAGTACACTGACTAGGCAAGGTGACTGGGCAAGCTAACTATACAATGTGGGCCAATGACAGGTTGCCACTTGTCCTCTCCAGATTGGTCGAATTTTACTGTGTTCCGATTGGTGGTTTGATGGACAATGAGTGGGAGCCATGTGGGCCAATGGTGGGCAGCCACGTGGCCTCCCAATGGCTGACCAAAATTTGTTATGGACCAAACTACCCCCCACAGGGATAAAACACGGGACCGGTCGAGTAACAATGTCACACGTTAATACTAGGGCACGCGTGGTGGTTCTTGTTATACAAAGGCCACCATACATATTTAACGTTTGCGCAAATGTTATTTGGGGGAAGGGACTAGGGCTAAGCCCTAGGCCCAACCACCCCACGCCCACGAGACCGCAGGCAAGGGGGCCAAGGGCTAGGGCTTAGCCCCAGCCCAAGGTCCCAGCGCCCACAACCAAATGCCACTGGACCACAATCATCATACATCGGCACTAATGCGAAGGAGCAGAGGAAAGGGACCAGCCCTTGATCACTTAATGGTTCACGTGATCAGAGGCAGAAGTCTAGGCGCCAGCCCGAAGGGCGCTAGGGTATGGCCCCAGCCCAGGCCCATATGGCCTCAACATGACCACAGGTGCAGAAGCTTGGGCGCTTGCAGAAGGCGACAAAGAAACGGGCCAGCCCGATGTCCAATGGACCATAAAGTGACCGCACGCCAGAGGAAAAGGGGCTTGGTGGGAAGGGCAGAGGGCTAGCCCAGCCCTCGGCCCCGTGCCGCCTATATAACTGCACACCCGGTGCCAAGGGCTTAACTAGCAGGGACAGGCGTTAAGGCCCAGCCCTTGGCCCTATGTGCCCACACGACCCTAATTTTTGGTCTCATGGGGTTAGAGGCTGAATTAAAGTTCCAACAAAATGCACCTGCGAAGGGCGGAATTGTCGCTCCATTAGCGATTTTTGGGGCGGATTTGTAGGACAGTTAGCCAAAAGGGTGAATTTGTAGGATGCTTAACAGTCAAGTTCATGAGAGAGCTTGGAAGCTCATAACTTTTAGAGTTTTTATCCAAATTGAGCTCAAAAGGAGGTTTTTAGGGATTTTTCGTTGTTCCAAATCCATTGGTAACCTCTAATTTCTTATTTGAGCACATCTACAAAGTCTTTTTGCAAGTTTGAGACTAAAGGTGTATGAATCACTCAGGGTTTGGAAGCAGTTATGGAAGGTATTTGGGCATGGAGAAGACCTTGTAGGGGTATTCTCACTTCCAGAAGGCTACTACAATCGCTGTAACCAACAAGGGTTTAGCTTAGGTTCAACTTCTTTTAATATGAAGTTTTGTTTATGTGCTTCAATGTGGAATTGAAGTGTGTGCATGCTCTTTTTAACTCATTTCAGTTGAAGTATGTCATCTTTGTAGGAGATGATTTGAGTTGTTGTTGTTTGTAAGAGTTCTTTGTAGGAGAACATTACCTTGTAGGGGTATTAGCCACATATTTACCTGCAACAAACATTTATGTACTTCATTTGATAATGAATATATGAGTGGTCTAGTCATGTTGATAGGCCTGTGGATGTAGCCCAAGAGGGGTGAACTCCATCAACAAACCTTTTGTCTTGCTCTTATTTATGTTTGCATGGATTATGTGTTGTGTTCATTATGTTAAGTTACATATGAATACTAATTCATGATTTGAAGAGACATTGTAAAACCTGTTGTTTCAAGACCCATTTTAACCTTGCAAAGCATTGACATGGTCCTAATTTTTGTTTTATTTGATTTTGGAAAAGAGGAAGAAATCACCTAATCCAATTTCATATCAGCATTCAAGCCCAATAAGCACGCATGTAGTCGAAGCCCAAGAATGGTGGCCCCAAAAGGCTTACATATGCTCTTATATGTATTATGGATTGTGCAACCCAAGTGGGGCAAAGGCTCCTATAGTGCATTAATGGTTAAGCGTCAAGGGTGGAAAACCTGCAATGTATACATTGGCGTTTATGTCGTGGGGGCTGTAAGTTCAAGCCCTAAGAAGTGAGAAGAAACACGCCCCTTAAGTGCCTTATGGCCAGGACCCATGTCCAAGCACAAGGGAAAAAGGTATTTGAATTGTCAATCTAAGCGGAGCATTATATAGCCATCCACGTGCCCCCGAGATTTGATACCTCAAAGAATTCAAGGGGAGGTTCGACAAGTCCCGTCGGGGTCAAAATGTCGAGACAACATGGAGGGTGGGGATCAGATGTTGAGCGTTGGCACAAGGTAGAAAACCCCAAATCACATATAACAGAATTAAAATCATAGGGGTTCAAGACTTATGTGGGACCCAGGCCATGTGGAGGGCGTGATGGTGGATGATGTCACCCTAGAGCCCTAGACCCAAGAGATTTCAAGCAAAGGTCATGGTAGAACTCCTGGGCTTTAAATCTCGGGGTGATGTGGCCATAAAGGGCCTGCACCCGCATCCATTTGAATAAATATTTTATATATATATATGTGTGTGTGTGTGTGTGTGCATATGGGTTGGTCCATGTGGACCATAGAAAGGGGATTAATACGTGACTCCAGTATGAACAGGTTGGCGATTGTGTGGAATTACCACGTGGGCAGTGACATGGCTTACGACTAGGGTAGCCACGTGGCAGGTTAAGATGATGTGGCATTATCTTACAGAAAAATCTTTAGATAGCCATATCGAGTCAAATCAGCACAAAATTTATATCATTGGAAAGGCCTCGACGAGACAAACACAACGATTGCGTCTGTTTTAGGCAGTGTTCCATGGGGACGCGTCCCCCAGGATTGAGTGCACGCACCCCACGCACCCGGGACGGGGAGTCTACTCAGGGTGTGTTTCCCCACGCACACTTTTTGGGGAGTCTTGGGGAGACACAAGGAGGTGTGCTTTCCCAGTGTGGGGGACGAAACTCCCCAAAAGGGGTGCATCTGGGCGTCCCCCCTCAAAACTTCAGTGTCTAGTATATAATATATCATAATATACTAGTATATTTTGCTTTCAATTTAAATTCTAGAATGATGAATTTAATTTATAAATCAATGTAGATTGTAAAATGATGAATGATACAGATCAATGTATTTGAATATTTCATTATTGAATCTCATGGTATGGATGAATAATGAGTATGTCATATGAATGATGAGGATGGATCAATGTACGTCATTATTTAATTCAATTACTAATTTAAATTTTATGTGTGGGTCAAATTTCAATTTTCAATGTATTAGTATCCATATTACTATTAGTCTATATAATATTTTGCTTTCATTATTGAACAATGAATATGAACTTGAATTTTAATATATATATATATATAATATAAATTAAAAATTATATACCCCGACGTCTCCCCGCGCTGGAGTTTGGTGGAACATTGGTTTTAGGTTTTGATAAAAGTCAAAAAAAAGATAATAAAAAAAAAAATTAGAACCCATCTCGATAAATTGGCCTGGAGGTCAAGTCCATAGTAATTGCCTCCTATTACCTTAGGAGCTATATAATATTTTGCTTTCAATTATTGAACATGAATATGAACTTGAATTTATATATATATATATATATATATATATAGATAATTAAAAATTATATACCCCGACGTCTCCCCACACCGGAGTCTTGGTGGAACATTGGTTTTAGGTTTTGATAAAGTCAAAAAAAAGATAAAAAAAAAATAATTAGAACCCATCTCGATAATTGGCCTTGGAGGTCAAGTCCATCATAGTAATTGCCCCCTACTACCTGACTCTCTCCACTTGAGCTATCTCCCAGGTTAGCTAAGGGGGGTGGTCCCTAATGAAAAGTTAAGCTAAAAGTGATATGAGTTTCTAGGAGAGTTGTTAGAGTTAAATAGATTACTTCTTAAGATTATATGAGCAATAACCATCAATACATAAGATAAGCATGAAATATATAAACAACCAGTGCTTTCAAAGTATTGCTCTTAAGGAAATAAAATTGTATTTGCTTAAAGTGAAGTGAAATGCTTTCAAATGGAAACCCAAAGTAATCCTACAAAGTGAAACAATAAATTGTTAGCTCAAGATATTATAAATGCTTTAAAGATGAATAAGTCTACAAATCAAAGCATGGAAACTATCTTGCTCAAAAATATACAATTAGAAATCTACTTGTGAGAATGAGATGATAAAAAGAACTCAAATGTTAGACCAAGATGACAACATGCAATTAAGTTTGCAACCCCAAAATAATAGTACTTGAAAGTGAAATCAACCATTTGTGACAATATGCAATTAAACCAAAAGATAAGCCAATTTCCAAGCACAAGAAAATTAAACATGTTGCAAAATTAAAAGAGATTACAATGTTTGCATCCAAAGTGCCTCTTGAAATAAGATTTGCATGTGAGACTTTAAACCATCAAGATAGCAAGAAATTTAAGAACTTTGCAAACAAAGCAAATGTGATGGAATGATGTTCTTGGTTCATTTTATTAATTAGTGCTAAAGCAAAGTTACAATTGAACTCTAGTCCTCAGACCTCATCCTCGCCCAAATATTTGGATCTCGCAATGAGGAATCAATAGAGGTAGAGGGTCCCTAAAAAAATTATTCAACCAACTTAAGTTGGAGGTAAGTTTTAGTGATGCTTGGGGCATGTAAATAAATTAACCAAACAATGAGGATTAACTTCTACTTGAAATGTATTTGCTTGACATGAAATAAAATATTACTTTATGGAGAAAATTTGTCCAAATACTTGATGCATGTAAAATGTGTTTAATGGTGAAGCATAAGTAAACTTGGAACTATGTTCAAGCCAAATAAGATCAAGTAAAAAGTGTTTGCATGCAAAAAATCTGAACTTGTTATGGATTTAAAACATGTAGTAAATTAAATTAAAGTGCATGCAAAATGAGTGTGATGCATGTGTTAATTTCCCAATGATATGCATGCAAAATGAAATAAACCAACAAAGTCAAACCACCAAGCCTCTCCAAAAGGTGGAGAGATAGGGATACCAATGGGTAAATCCCATGCTCCCAAAATCAGAAATTTTATTAGTTGTTACAAGAAAAAAGACAATGAAGTCTTTTCTAAATCCAAGGAAAGTCTTAACAAATTGGCATCAAACCATAGACCTTTTCTCTCTAAAAATTTCTGTAATTTGAGGCCCACAAAGGCTCAACAAAATGCAGTTTTTTTAAGAAGGAGAAGAGAAGATAAGCCACAACCAAGAGAGAGAAAAAGATGGTCAAAATGAACTCAGCCTCCCTCAAGAAGAACATGGCCTTATCCAAAATGAATTCGGCCTAAAGGTGGAAATAATCACTAAATTTGAGCCCCAAGGTCCTACATGTAGACTTGTAAGTAATTTTCTGATGATGAATCCTGCAAGTAGCTGCAAGAGAACAGGTTAGAAACAATTTACAACAACAAATGTTAGTTCAAGATAACTACAAAGTATGTTACAAAAATAATCTACAATAGGCTAGACCATAGTTGCAGGAATCGCCCCCCCCCCCCCCCGGATCCTAAGCCCGAAGCGCGATTCGAAGCGAAGCGTCCCGGAATCGATAGGCGAAGCGCGCTTCCAAAAACTAGGTGGCGCGATTCCGTCATTTTTAGGCGATTCCTGCCATTTGAGGAGGCGTTGCCTCGGAAGCGCGATTCCGGAGGCGCTTCGGGCATGGGGTGGCGCCACGCAACCTGCCCAGAAGCGCACGCCACCCTCACGCCACCCAGGCGCAACCCACGGGGCAGCGATTTAACTTAATTTTTTTTTAATTTTTTTTAAAAAATAACCTAACTAAACATGAGGGGGTGGGTTAGGGTGAGTTTAGGGTGAGTTTAGAAAAGAATAAAGCCCCCATTCTCTTCTCATTTTCTCACTTTGAGTTTATGAGAGTTGGAGAAGAGAAGAGAGGAGAGGAGAAGAGAAGAGAGGAAAGGAGAGGAGAAGAGAGGAGAGCTTGGAGGAGTGAAGAAGGAGGAGCTAGGAGAAGGAGGAGGAGCTTGGAGCAAGAGCTTGGAGGACTTCATCTACAAGAGCTAAAGAGGTAAGTTCAAAGCCCAAACTCCCTTGTTTTTTTGAAAAAGAATTGTATTTTTCTCCTCCCTCTCCTACTCTTTCCCATTGTTTCTACTTGCTCCTTTATTTACAGGTTGTCCACTACCTATATCCATATTCCAAGATGGTGTTCTTTTGGCTTCTATGTATCATTCCACT
>APFE031107359.1:131702-139202 GCA_000404065.3 Pinus taeda
CTTTGTTATTAGGAGTAAATTTGAATTACCAAGATACACTGTTGAAATATATTGGGGGTTTACATTCTTATTTGAAACATATTATCCTTATGTTCAATCCAAGCAATTTGGATGAGGTATGTGTGCAAGCCACGCACCTTGAAGCATGGGGAAAGAACATTCAGGAGGAGGGTAGTAAGAAGAAGCCTTTCAAGGGTAAGGAGAAAGAGAAGGGTGGAAAATGGAAAGGGAAGAAGAATGAAAGTGTGAATAAAGAAGGGGAGAAAACAATATGCCAATATTGTTCCAAAGTTGGGCATGATGAAGCCCACTACTGGAAATTACATCCCAAATTAAGGCCTAAGAAACAAAACAATAAGGGAAAACAAAATACGACCACTACCACACAACATGACCTTGGTTCAGATATGGTGATGAGACCAAGATTTCAGCCATGGTCAACAAAGAAAAAGAAACGGTTGCAAGCACTAGTTCCTCACACAGTTAAAACAACACTCCAAACGAAGAATCAAGAATAGAGTTGTTTCATGTAAGAGTGATTTCAAATCATACAAAGATTGATGCATTATTCGATAGTGGGTCATAATCAAACTTGATTTCAAAACACTTGGTAAAAAACTAAACCTTGGAACTGTACCTCATCATAAGCCATATCCATTAGGTTGGATAGTTAACAATGCAAACTTACAGGCTCCAAGGAAGTGTTTATTCAAGTTCGCTATTACCGAAAAGTTCATTGATGAAATTGAGTTAGATGTAGTTCCACTTGATATCTCAAGAACCATTTTGGGTAGTCCTTAGTTGTATGATAGGAAAGCAATATTTTATCGCCATGACAACAAATACATATTACTCAAGAATGGGGTGGAGTACATTGTGAGAGCCCATCGCAAAAAGCTGAACATTTCTTTGGTTAATGCATGGCAGATGAAGAGACTAGTAAATGCAAGTATACATTTTGTGCTTCTCATGATCAAGAAAAATAATGATATTGATTATAAATATTTTGAAGGTTGTGATGATAAATTCAAATCTGATTTGTTTGACGTGGTAAGAAAGCATGGCGAGTTGTTTTAGGAATCAAAGGGGTTACCTCCCAAGAGGGGAATTCGGCATGAGATTCAGTTGCAACAGGATGTTCCACTTCCAGGCATTGGCATGTATCGCATGTCGATAATGGGGAGCATGGAAATCAAAAATCAAATTCAAGAACTGTTGAATAAAGGTAGCATACGCCCATCCACTTCGCCATGTGGTTCGCCCATTGTCTTGATGCCAAAGAAGGATGGAACTTGGCGCATGTGTGTGGATTTTCGTGCACTGAACAAAATCACGATAAAGAATCATTATCCTCTCCCAAGAATTGATGATTTGATTGATCAGTTGAGGTATGCAGAGTATTTCACTAAGTTAGACTTACGAAGTGGTTATCATGAAGTTAGAATAGCTAAGGAAGACATTTGGAAAACGCATTCAAAACTAAACAAGGATTGTTTGAGTGGCTTGTTATGCCTTTCGGTCTTACAAATGCTCCAATTACATTCATGAGAGTAATGAATGATGTATTGAGACCATTTCTAGATGACTTTGTCATTGTGTACTTGGATGATATACTCATATTCAGCAAATCCAGAGATGAACATGTCATGCATGTAAACAAAGTATTAAATGTCTTGAGAAAAGAATAATTGTTTTTAAAGATGTCGAAATGTGAATTTGGCAAGACTTCTTTAGTGTATTTGGGACACATTATTGGAGGAGGTGAGCTCAAGATTGACCCCTCTAAGGTTGAGGTCATTCTGAATTGGCCCAAGCCCAATACAGTTACATAGGTAAGAAGCTTTTTAGGGGTAGCACAATATTGGAGAAAGTTTATTGCTAATTTTTCTTCAATTGCAGCTCCATTACATGCATTGACAAGTGTCAAGAAAGTCTTCCATTGGGGAGATGTACAACAAAAAGAATTTGATGCTTTGAAGTAAAAGATAAGTTCAACACCGGTATTAGCTCTTCCGGATCTTATACAACCATTCGAAATTCAAATGAATGCAAGTGATTATGCCATGGGAGCAGTTCTATTGCAGCATGGTAAGCACATTTCATTTCATTCTGAAATCTTTAATGGAGCTGTAACTAACTATCCCACTTATGACAAAGAACTTTACACATCGGTACAAAGTGTTAAGAAATGGAAGCACTATTTGATGTGGAAGGAGACCATCATCCATACCGACCATCAACCATTGCAGTACTTACAGTCAGTCAAAGTTGCAACAGTCACGACATTTCAGATGGATGGGTTTTCTACAACAATTTCATTTGGTTATCAGGTATAAAAATGGAATCTACAACAAGGTATATGATATGCTTTCAAGGCCTATTGTAAATTCATCTATTATGCTCAAGCAAAATTATGTTTTACATGAAAGTTACATAGAACAATATGCAAATGATAGTGACTTTCAAGAAGTGTATGTCAGCTTGAGTCAAGGAAACCAAATTGAAGAGTTGGATTATCATGTACATAATAGTTTGTTGTATCATTTGGGCAAGTTTTGTATTCCATGGGGAGAAAGAAACGGTATCATAAGGGAGGCACACACTTCATTGATTGTTGGACACTTTGGTGTAGGCAAGACAGTAGCAAATTTCCAAAGGTATTGTTATTGGCCACATATGTTTGATAATGTTTCTCGTTTCATAAGAGGATGTTCTTTGTGTGCTACAAGTAAGCCTAGAAATAGGAAAATTGGTTTATATGCTCCACTTCTGGTACCTTCACATCCATGGGAGAGTATCTCAATGGATTTTGTAGGAGGTCTTCCATTGCCAAGGAAAGGTCATGATTACTTGTATGTAGTTATATATAGGTTCAGCAAGATGTGCATACTAACATCATGTAAAAAGCAAATTACAATTGAACAAACAACTCATCTTTTCTTCCAAAACATTTGGGTTCATTTTGGTCTTCCTACTTCTATTTAAGTGATCGAGATTCTTAATTTGTTGGGCATTTTTGGTCAAATATGTGAGACATGATGGACATTAAGTTGAAGAAGAGCACAACCTTTCATCCACAAATAGATGGACAAACCGAGGTGGTAAACCGAACAGTCATTCATCTTCGTATAGGATATTGCAACAAACATCTCATGTTGTGGGATGAACAGTTGCATTGCATACAACATGCATACAACAGGGCAAAGCATTCTTCCACAAACACATCGCCATTTGAGGCATGTTATGGGTAATTGCCAAGATCGTCATTGGACTTCATCTTTGAGAAAGATGTCGCCATCGATGGTCACAGTGACATTGATGAGGCAAGGAAGTTCATAGAGCAAATTCAATTGATACATCATAAAGTGCAGGAAAGACTTGAGAAAATTCAAAGCAGTTATAAGGCAAGGCATGACAAACACCGGGTTGATCACAAATTTCAAGTTAGCGACAAAGTTTGGTTATATATTAGAAAAGAGAGACTTCAAGGGGAAGGTAAAAATCTTAAGTCAATCCATTATGGTCCTTTTAAAATTTTGGAAAAGATTGGTAACAGTGCATTTAAGCTAGATTTTCCTCCTTATATGCAAATATATTTTGTTGTTAATGTTGAGAATTTGAGATTATTCGAGCCTCCTTTGATTGATGATCAAGGAGAGCATGTTCAGCTGCCATCAATAGATGATTTCTCGCCAGAATATCTAGATGAGCTTCAGCAAGATCTCATACTTGACAGAAGAATCAGAACTTCGAAGAGAGGGGATGTCGAATACCTTAGAGTGGGACTCAAGGGACAAAAGCCTCCTCAAGCGAAATGGTTGTAGATCGAGAAGGTGAGGGAGTTGTACCCTCACCTACTGAACAATTGATAGTGTCTTTTGGGGTCCAAAAGGCTTCTATTGGGGAAGGATGATAAGGCACTCAGTATTTAACTCAAAAATCAAAGTTCTCAGAATGGAAAACGACTGCGTCCGTCTCGGAAAAACGATCCTAACGCAACTCGGTTTGATGAAAACCGAGTTTGTATGAGAAAGTTATTGTGTTTTGTTTGCTTTGCTAAACAGGTGGAATTTGCAAAAAACAAATGCTGAGTCACTGCACAGTCAGTAGTCTGTACTACTGATGTGGTAAGTGACTAGGCAGGGTCAATTTGGTCAACATGCAATCACAGTTTGATAAGTGGCGTACTTCTATTGGGTTTTAGGTGGTGATGTGGCATATTGGATTGGTCAATTTTTGGACCAATGAGAGAATGCCACGTGGCAAGCTCTGAGGTCGCCACATGGCACCTCCCAAAGGCCTGGGCAGGGCTCGACACAATTGAACAAAATTTTGGTGTAATTCGGGGTCTAACCCGCGACCTCTGCCATATAGTCCACAAGCCTTAACCACCTCCACTTACGTGTGTTACTTAACCATACAGTTCTTCATATATATTTAAAGTTTAATGCGGATGGAATGAGCAGTTAGGAGGGCCAGCCCGCAGGCTAGCCCTCCACATGTGAACACAAACGTGGTTACCGCAAACAGTTACCACAACTGCGCCACAAAAACTTCACCACAACGGTTAGGCCACATGTGAACACAACTACGGTGACTGCAACAGCTATGTGACAGTGGCTTCAACGTAGACATGACCCCAACAGTTAGCCATGTGAACGGATCCGACAGTTAATGTTATTGTCAAGGTTTCGATGGAGGTTAGTTAACGTGACAGTCTGCACTACAAAACCACGTCATGTGACCCTTTGACGAGACTTCCAGCAGTTTCAGACTACGGTTAGCCTAATCCGCGAGATTAGCGTTAATCACTCCAGTTAAACTCGCTTAACATTTAATTAACCTGTAGTTTAAATTGGCAGTGGCTTAGCGGACTCTGACATTTTTGGCTCCAGGCCCAAATTTAGTGGCCCTAACTGGAGTTTTCCAGATTTATAGGAGCTTTTCAAGGGAAAATTTTTCTGAGGCATAGGAAGAGCAATTTTCGACCAAATAGAGCTCATGAAAAAGGTGTTCCTAGCTAATTTCGACATGCTGAACACATTGGTGCAGGTATCAGGAGCAGTAGAGGTTTGTAAAACAACATTTTTCCATAATTTAGCTAATACAAAGGCCTAAGCCATGAAAGTTGGACCAAGGAGATGTAGCCCAAGAGGGGTGAACTCCTTCATCAAAACTTTGTGTTAGTGCCTATCTGATGGTTTGTTGTACTTTTTAATGTTGGTTTTCAACATTGTTCAGTTAAGCTATTTTGCTCATGAATTTCATATTAAACTTAAGGAAATTTAACTCTTTACATGCACAAACAACTAAAGAAACCTCAACACAAGAAACAATAAGCAAGCACATATTTATAAATATGTAATTGATATCAGCACAACAAAACTAACAATCAAAATCAGATCATGGAGGTCAGTTTGGAAATCAAAATGTCCAACAAAAGACAAAATATTCATATGGTGTCTAATGGAGAAAAAGGTCCCCACATGGGACATCCTCTAGAGACGCTACGACATAGGATCAGGATGGTGCTCCCTCTATAATGAGATGAAGAAACCAATGATCATATGTTCAAGCAATGCCCTTTATTTAAGCAAGTGTGGGATGTTTGCATGTCATTGACATGTATCAACCATATGTGGGAAGTAGAAAATATAGAAACAACATGGAAAGAATGGTACTTTGACCCACTTACTCATTCATATAGAGCTCTTTCACTGATCATTGTTTGGGGTGTGTCGCTGGCCTGTAACAAAGCCATTTTTTAGGACAAACCTTTAGTACCTAACCGTATTGTAGTTGAAGCTCTCACAATATTCGCCCATTTCCCTCAAGAAGAAACCACCCCCCCTCCCAAAATTATAGTAGATGAAACCCCTAATCCCACAAAGTTGTGGGCATATTCCCATTTCCCTCAAGAAAAAACCATCCCCCCCCCAAAAAAAAAGAAAAAAATTATAGTAGATGAAACCCCTAATGCCAAAACGTTTTGGGCATATTTCAATAGTGCTTCTAGTGACTCAGCTAATAGGAGTGGTGGTGGTTTTGTACTATTTATGTCTACCACTCATTCATTTCATGCAGAAATGGGCTTTGGTCTAGGAACAAATAATCTAGCAAAATTATTGGCATGTAAAAACTTGTTGGTTTTTGCAAAAGAAAAAGGATGTTCCTAGCTTCAAGTTTATGGAGACCGAATGCTTGTCATAAATTAGTTAAATAGATCTCAAGCTTGTAGGAATCTACTCTTAATTCTTATTTTGAAATATTTATGGTGGATCAAAGACTCGTTTATTTTCTTTGAATGTTCTCATGTATATAGGGAATAAAATGGGCTAGCAAACAAACTTTCAAAAGAAAGATTAAATATGGATTAGGGTTTATGGCACATTCAAGTGCAGTGTGAAGACTCTACACATGAATTCTATCACCAGTCTTCCATAGAACAAGTTGGTCAAAACTTTTTTTTGCTTTATTTCCTTTCTCAATCTAATGCATATTTTTATATATAATATGTTGATGTTTATTGAATCATATATTCAGTTTTTCACGTCTTAAATGGGGTGGAAACATGTTTTATTTTGATTTTTTGTTGATGTAGAAGTATCTACTTTTGAGGGACCTCATGACGCAATCAGATCTACTCTAGTTAACTTTCTTTAACAATACTCAACAATAAGTTTCAAACTTGTTTTTTTCATTCTTGCAATGAATCGGGGGTGCATCTACAACATGTAATTTTGTATATTTTTATGAAAGAATGAAAATTGTGATCCATATGGGGTGATTTACAAGGAGGAAGGGGGGGGGGGGGGGGGGTTTGTTGCCATCCCACCTAGCCAATGGACTGGGGGACGTGGCAACACACCCTTGAAAATGTTTTAATGATGGTGTACTACAACAAAAGGGAGGTATGTATGGCCTATCATACCATGTGGATTATAGTAATGGTGTTGATTTGTTTCACATCTAGTCTATATGATAATTGGTGTTTCATGTGTGTGGTGATAATGTGTGATAATTTTTTACCCATGGCAGTCAGCCTGCAACATTTAATAGAGTTGGTTTTGGTGGAGAGAGCTCTGCAAGGTTCCAGGAGAGTGGAAAGCATAGTGGTTAAGGCATATTCAAGATGACGTGAGATACCCAGCCTACCAAGGTCACAAGTTTCACAACTCACAAATTGTCTACAAGGTAGGAATTGCCTCTTATAGAGGAAGTAACTTTCATCCTTGCATTGTTGCATTGACTCAAAATTGGTATTGATCTCTTGCCCTCCATAAGCTGTTTTTATTTATGGTTACATCTCTCATGTAGGTTGGTCAATGCAAGGATAGTTATAGCGATTAAGCTTTCGGTCTTCCTCCGTTCTTTTTCTATTTTCAGACCTTCTCCCCTAGTCCCTCTCCCCTATACCCTAATTGGTCTTGGCTTTCTCTCTCGACCTCCCATTGCGACAGTTGGCTTGGGGCCTCCCATATTCACATTTTTGTCACCTCG
>APFE031107359.1:141702-155708 GCA_000404065.3 Pinus taeda
GGATGATTGGAAGCTCTTATCCTTACATACAACTACAGTGTGGAAGGTTACAATTGAACATGTATTGAAATATGCTTTCTCAAGCTAATAATTGTCTATAATTGTTCTTTTTATAAATAAATTGAGTAAATTTTTTCAACTAAGAAAAAAATATAACTCTACTAGTTTTATTTATAAAAAAACACTTATATATGACTTAGTAGCTTGAAAGCACATGCTTGGATACATATTTGTTGTAACATTTCATAATGTAGATGTAGATTACACACACACAAAGAGAATAATAATAATTGCATAATGATCTCGATTTGATTACTATATAAATTTTCACCCATCTTGATGCTTTCATAGTGGGAAATTTGAGGGAATCAACTTGCAAAAATAGTTTTTATCGATGGGACCCACTTTGGAGAAGTAGGGTTCAAAATTTTATAGGGTGATTATGAGGCCTTGAATGACAATTTCTAGGGGTAGAAAATGTTTTCTTAAGTGTTGTACATGTTCTACACTTAAATTCCTTTCCCATAGTGAAATAATCACTTCAATCGAAGTTCAGATACAAAAGTCACACCTCTTAGAAGTTTATCTATTGCAACTGGCCACCATAATTCAAGAGGATGCCACGTCAACCTTTGTTACTCAAGGGGAAGAAGTTATCCATGTAGGGGCTATGAAGAAGACTCCATAAGGGTCTTTGTAATTCATATTGATTGTTGATTGCGTCAAATCCAACCCCTAGTTGACTATCGAGTTGTGTTATAACCATGCCACCAGGGGGGAAAAAAAATTCCATTTTATTTGCTTGCATTTTGTTCCATAATAGAGAAAATTAGTCAAGTGTGGATATATAAAGAGAGCATAATAAAGGGGGTTTGTGTTATGTAGCAACCCATGGGCCACAAGTCACAAACAACTCCATAGAGAGTACCTTCTCCTTTATACTTGCATCATTTACATTCGAAGCAAAAGAGAGCAAAGCAAACTCACCTTCCAACTTTATTTCTCCCATAAGGGTTTCCTAGAGCATATCTTGGCATTCATTGTGGATTGGTGTGTGTTTTCATCTACATGTTCTCTATCTTTTGCATATTATCTATTGCATGCATAAATAACTAAACAATAATAACAAATCGAGAGCCTAAAGGAATTAATCCTTCTTAGTGTAGATTTTCGGTTTATTTTAGTATATATATTGTCATGAATTATCTAGTGAAATAATCATGATAGTTTACAGAACATATAACAAAGTTCAATGCTCATTGTTACATTTCCTCTCTTACCACAAGTAGTTCATATGGATGTGAGATAATCTTATGAAGTGCAAGAAAAAGTATTAGAATTCAAAAAGAAAATAAAAAAGGAATGAAGATACCATATTTGAACTTACTATTTAAGGGGCGTCTCCATTTCCATTGATCACATGTATCCAATTATGCAAAGAGTGTTTTAAAATTAATTAGAAATGAATGTGGCTTGGGTGAACGTAGGAGGCTTGTATGTCATCTCTTCCATAAATTAAGATATACAAATGTGAAATTTGGTTAGACTTAGATTAAGGCACATGACAATAAGGTAACTTTGATTAGTCAATCTATATCAATCACACATTATAAGAGTAAATCACTGCCATCAGATAGGGTAAGTATTGTGTGTGCCAAATTTTTCGTTGATGCATTTGAATGATAAACCTATTTATTATGGGTATGTGTAGATGCAAAGAAAATATAAACTTATACTTCCTAAGAAATTGATAAACATGTACTTATTATGAAATTGAGGTGGATGATATCAATGTCCACCACTATATAGGGTAAGGACAATTTCATTTAGAGGGGTCATTCCATGCTTTCTAAACATGATAAAGGTGATTTTGACCAATAAATAAGGGCAAAATAACTTTTGAATAATTAGATGGTGTGACATTTAATATGTTAATTTTACAACATGCCACTCTAGAAGTAAAGAAATAATAATCCTGAGCCTACCAAGTGGCCACAAACCTTAGACCATGTCACTAAGAAATATTATTGATTGAGGTCGATAGATTAATTAGCATTAAACATAAATTAACATAACCCCAAGCACTAACAACATATAATTATTGATGGCATAAATAAGGCTTCATGCGATAGTAATGGTAAAGACATGATCGTGTTAGGTTCGAGGTGATGAAAATGTCGAGGTAAGAAAATAATGTAGTAGAAAAATGAACCATGAACACCCCATAAATGATTTACATGTGCATTAAAAATCGTTGGAATGAAAGAAAAAAATATGCATTAATATTAAAATTTGATATATACTCATCATAATATCATTCACAATATTGAAATCCAAATACACATAGTCATCATTCAATATGAACAATTTTTGGGTCAAAATTTAGAATTTTGGAACCAAAGTTAACACTTTTGGAACCAAGGTTAGCATTTGATAATCTAAATTCTCACTTTCAAACACTCATGGAATTTGATTTTGACACTTACAAATTTGTTAATCACAAATTTTGTATCCAAACTTTATCTTTTTAACGAAAACCTCCCCTAAGGGATGCCATGACATGTAATGCAACTCCACATGGATAAAGGTTGGTTGGATATGCAAACTTCTTAAACAACATTGTTACTTTACCCCAAGCAACTACACAACACAATTGTGTGTGGTGCACATATAGGTAATAAAATGTTTGGGAATTAATGACATAATTTGACAAAATTAATGGATCTAATGAGTCTGTGATTTAAAAAATAAATAAAGATGACTATTAGTTTGAAAAATAGGTACCATTTAACAAGAAAATAATAAAAATATATGTAAATGAATAAGGCAAGAAATAGAGTTGCATGGTAACAAAGTCCTTGTCTACGTTGGAAGGGAACTAAGTAGAGAATTTAATGTATCCACTAAGATTTTCTTTTTTCACTTTATAAAGTTGTGTACCATTTTCTTTTTATTCTTTGTTATTTTCGGGAACTAAGTAGGTAAACGAACGTATCCATTAAAATATTTTTGGTCTTATGAATTTTTTGGGTACCACTTTCTTTTTATTCTTTTTTATTTTCAACTTAAAAAACAAAAAAACAAAACAAAACAAAAACTCTTTTACCTTTAATAAGTTATTTCCCTTTTGGGTTTTGAGTCTCTAAAAAACTTCAAATCAAATCTAAATCAAAATATTAAAAAAAAAAACCTTCTAAAATGCACATCAAAGTAAATTTTTCACTTTTATTGAGTTGAAACTTCCACTTTCTCTACTGTTGGAAGCATTAAGTATTCCTTGATGGTTTTTAGTTATTGAAAGAGTGCTTACAGTTTGATATATTTGAAAGTTGAAACCATCGTTAAAAATGTTTCACATAGTTCAACTTTGTTTGATCATAGTAGAAAGTGAAATTATAACTTTGTCATAACTAAACTTCTAGCCTCGCAAAATGTCGCAACACTTCCTTGACAACTTTTAGTTCTTGGAGGAGTGCACTCTTTAACCCCACAAAACATCACAACTTTTCCCTAATGGATTTTAGTTATTGGAGGAGTGTACTCTCTAATTTATTTGAAAGTCAAAATCATACTCTAAAAATGTTTCATGGAGTTAACATTTCGTTTTGATTGGTGGGGAAGGTAAAATGCTAACTCATTTGAAAGTGAAATTCTAATCTCTCCAAAATTCAAGAGTGCACCATTGAAATAAAAAAGTGAACATGCACTTTGATGATCAAAGAAGAAAATTACTTTCATCAAAACCAAAAGTTGGAAATTCACTTTTAAAAAGTGTCTAAAGTTCTTTGATGAAAACAAATATATTTCTTATTATTAATAAAGAGCATTGAGGTTATCCGCATATTTTCCATGGAGTTTGCATCTCACTCTTCCTTTTGCTTAAAATTTTTCTATACCCAACAAACTAACCTTTCACTCAACCTTTGGAAATTTCCACTCAGTGAAAAGTTAAGTTTGGGGTTCGTTTAAAGTAAAATTCTTACTTGATAACCATTGAATTGCATTGTTTTGTAATTAATGTTTCACTAGTTAAGAAATTGAATAGTCTTGTTCAACATGAATGTGATTTTACTATAGGGAGAACCCCAAATATCTAATTGCATATTTATTTAAACAAATGGGGCAACCTTCCTAATAAAACCCTAAATTGCCACATAGCATGAGATAGAAGAAAAGGTAGTTATCATAACTACTTTTCAAATTTGTATTTAAAGGATGGAAATAAAAAATTACAAGGGTTTTTTTAACCCTTGGGGAGACAAAAGGTTATTTTAATCTATGGAGAATCATTACTTAAGTCTTACCTTTTGTTATAATTTTTTATTTCTTGATGAAAGAAGCCATCACTAGCCAAATTGTTGTTGGAGATTTTTGTCGTGCTTCAAATTTGCCATAGGCTATTCTTAAAATTTAATGGTGCATTGGAAGGTTGTAAAAATGAGTAATGATTTATTGTAGATTATTCTCATCAATTGGTGTTTGTCCTTAATCTTGCTTGCTTAGTACTTCTGCTAGCTTGGGTATGGAAATGTTACTTTCGATTGTGTTTGTAGGTTATACTCTCATCTTTTCTATGGTAATTTAGCATTTAATTCTCAATGAAACTTAACCATCATTGGATGGAATTGCTAGAGGAGTTTTATGTTTTACCTTGAATTTGACAATTTCTATTCTTGATTTTCATTAGTGCAATGGAAGGCTACAAGAATGAGTAACTATTTACTTTATGGCATTCTTGTAAAATTAGTATTTATTCTTTCCTTCTCTCGTGTTTAATATTTCTACTAGTTTAAGTATGGAAATGTTGCTTTAAACTAATGTTTGTAGGGTATCTTCAACTTGTTTTTAGTAACTTGAGGTTTATGTGAGAATATTATGTGAACTATTTATAAATTATTATCTTGCATTTATTGTCATCGGTCCCTATGTTCTCCTAGTTTTATTCAAATGTGTTGGATGGGATAGGAGCATATATCTTACCTTTTCAATTGCAGGTTATTCTCACCTTCTTATTAGTTACCGTGGATTTAATGTTATATTTGACCTAACAAATTAATTCCTTGTAACTCATGCAATTATTTTCACCATCTTGTATCTTCATTTCATGCTTTAGTTAGTTTAGATGTTAACATTTGCATTAGCATATTAGTTAGCTACATCTCAAATTATTTCATTTGAAATCCTAAATGGTGGACTAAGCCACAACCAAGAAACCCTAAATAGTAATGGATGCTTAACCAGAATCATAATGAACTTTCATATATCAAATGGGAGTGGCTAATTGGGTCTCTCTTCCGAGGATAACCCCTAATATTGATGTTGAGAATTTCGTCGTATTAACAAAATTTGTGCTAAAAGGAGGGAAGAACAAACTACCATTAAGTAAAGTTGCATTATTCCTTACATAGTTATTTTCATGGTTATGCTCTAAATATTTATAGGGGATAGTTATTTTCATGGTTATGCTCCAAATATTTATAGGGGATAGTTATTTTCATGGTTATGCTCCAAATATTTATAGGGGATCATGTTTTGAATCTTCTAGGAATTCAAGGTAATTTTCATAAAGATAGTGATCTAACATCACTCATTCCTTGATCTGAATTTGTATTTGTCAAAGATTGTTCATTATGATCTTACATTGCTTTTATAATTGTGTGTTCAATGTTTTTTTTTTTTTTGAAAGTCAACCACTTATTACTCCCATAGCAAATTGTGTTGCTTACATAAATCATGTTCTCAGTTTTTGTTTGTTTGCATTCAAGGCATTAATTATTTTTATCATCATTTTCTTGAAATAATAATAATGTTTGGTAATAATGAATGAAAGTACTTATTTAGTGATAGTTGAAATAATCCTCACAGGTTTTGATGGAACAAATATACCTTCAAACTTATCCCACTTTGATACATAAACCTTGTTTAAAATAATATTTTAGTGACTGATCCATAAATTGTCGTAAATATCCCACTAGATAGTTCCTCACGACAACTCTGATAAAATTATACTTAAAAACATGGAATCTATAATATGAGGGCTATTTTTCCTTATAATTATGGATTTATTAAGTTATTTTTCCATGCATACAATATGTAAAATACAAAAAATAGAGAACAGCAAATAATGCAATCACACGCAACCATAAGAACATAATATATACCTTAGGAAACCCTTTCAGGAGAAAACCTAACTTGAAGGTGAGGCTACTTTGCTCTCTCTTTCCCTAAATATAAATTGATGCAAATATAGAAGTAAGACCTATGGCTCAGGGCTTGTTAGAGTGCACAGCTCCCCCCCCCCCCCTCTCTGCTCATCTATGGAACAAAATGCACTCGAATAGAATAGAACCGTTTTTCCTCCTAGTGGCCTCATTATAACACAACTTCATAGTTCATTAGTGGTTAGGTTTGACTCCAACTCTTAAAAAAAGTTACAATATTGACTCTTTTAGAGTGTTCTTCATCATGATCATGTGAATAGCCCCTTTTGCATTAATAATGGGGGTTGGCATGGCATCCTCTCAATTTATGGTTGTCAATTTTGATAAGTCAACTTTCACGAAGCATAAATTTCTCATGCGAGCTCTGATTGAGGCAACTCTTGCATCATTGGGAAGGTATCAACGTGTAGGTTGTGGAATCTAGGCCCATAGTAATGTTAAAACCACAAAAGTAATCATTTAAAAGGCCTCAAAATGGATCCTGAAGTTTTTTACCTAAATTTTTCCAAACTGGGGTCGCTAGTAAAAATTGTCTTGTGCACTGATTCCTCCACCTTTTCCACTGTTAAAGCATCTATATTGATGATAAATAAAATAATGATCACATTTAGATCAATGATGAAAGTAAATGAGGTTATGTTTTAAAATATGTACCTATATTGTTTTAATAAATGTTAGAAGATTACTAAAAGTGCTAAGCTTACTCTACCATAAAAACACTAAATTCATAAACTCTATTATTATTCCACTTGAAAAAATCTAAACATTGCTACTCACTCTAATATTACAATACTTATCAATTAGTATCACCTACGAAGACAAACATTGCATATAGATTTGTTCAAGTAGAATTGGATTCAAATTTGCATGATCATAAATTTTATAACTAAAAGATTAAGTAAGATTCATAACAATGAGATCTCATTCTTGTCAGACAAGACTATTTAGCTACTTAACAGAAAAAATACCAATTGTAGAGTGACACCATTCAATAGTTATTAAGAATTTTACTTTTAGCAAACCTCAATTTTAACTTATAACTCCATGGAAATGTCAAAAGATCAAGCAAAAGATTAACTTATTAGAAATAGAAATGAAAGGAAACAATAATTGCAATCAAAAGAAAGAAATTATAACCCGTTAATAGCAAGAGATCACAGGGAAAACCCTTCAAAGAGAAACACTTTATTCCAAAGTAAGCTATTTGAGTTCCTCAGTAACAAATAATGGTTTCAATACTTTTTTAGATCTATGCTTTTCATAGGAGTAATTAGCAACAATCTCATTCTTTCTTAGCCTATGTCACACTACATCATGCATTCAAGACTACACTTGCCACCAAGGCCTCTATGGGCCAACATGAGGCATATTAAAATGTGGTATCCCAAGCCATTAAATAGGCTCCATCACATGCAATATCATGAGTTACCCAATACCATGGGCCCATAACCTATGAACTATAAACTCATCATTGGTTGTATCAAGGTTAACCTAACTACCCTATGTAAAAGTCAATCTTGGCGCGCCCCCCCCCCCCCCCCACACCCCCCTCCCCACACCTTAAACTCAACTTGGGATAAACACCTACACCCTTCAAAGTTTACCAATTGATTTTCACGGGATACAATATAACCTCTATTGCTTATGACTACGTTTAGGCTTTATAGCTATGAATCATTAACTAGTGGTATGAATACCTAAATGTGTCTTACAATTATATGTCCATATATATATGTGATGAAGTACAAATCAATAAAAGTGTCTATATATGCCCAAGCATGTGATTTTATGGAACATCAACCCATTTCATTGCCAACATCCCTCCTACTCTAAATATAGTTACATAGACTAAGTACTTCTCAACCAAGTTCTTATAATATCTCTTTATGCTCAAGAAAATTAGGTAAGAAGCATCTACCAATTTATTTACCTGCATCCCTCTATGCTCCAAATATAGCGAGTGAAATCAAATGCTTAGTAGGTCCATCTAAGTGTCATGATTTTCCATGCATGTTGTAACTTGAAGCCATATGCTTCAAGTCTACTCTCCATTTCAAGTCTTGTCATGCCTTCCATTTTCTTATATCAAGATCTCATTCGACACAACATCCCACTCAAACCAAGATTAGATAAAAATAAAAATAAATAGATAAATAAAATAAATAAATAAAAAATTGTGCCTAATATCTTGGATCTGAGGTGATATAGCTTTGATGTTGAATGAAAGAAACCAAAGGTGAGAAATATGCTTCCTAAACTAATCCATGAGAGAAGAATGTGTAGAAACCTGCAAGAAAATAACTACAATCAAATGAAAGAACACAAAATAATTAATAACATGATATCCTATGGAAAACACTTCTAAGGGAGAAACCACACACTGCTAAGCAAGCTCAATGTATTCTTCAACAATGAATATGTAACAACCTTGGTGAAAATTCCATGTAATAAAAGTAAATAAAGTTAAAAATAATAACCACGGTTGATGGGACATTTATTCCAAGCTAAATGATGGGAAAGACATCCTAGGGTGTGATCATTTGGTTTATTATGGCTAAGGAAATTGGCAAAGGCAATGGCTAAGGCTTTGGAAAGACAAAATGGCATTTGTGGCACATTTATTTATGAAAATAATGGAAATTAGGAGAAAAGGGAGGTGAAAGGTCACAGGTTGCATGCAAGGAGGAAAATGAAGAAAATAGAGGCCTCATTCATAAAAAGGCTTATGAGGATCAGTTGGCAACCTTTTTTCAGTTGAGTTTTGGAGCTCTCTCATTATTCTGTCTCTCTCTCTCTCACTCTTGGATACTTGGAGTTTTCTTGGAGCAATTTCTGCATTGGGTCAAGAAAGGAAAAGAAGGTAAGAGGAAGCAAAGATCAAGCAGGGAAAGGCAAGATCAAGAAACTACAATAGGATTCATTGCAAGTATCGGTTTTTATGTGTATCTTCCTTGCTAGATTTGGCATGCATGGTATTGCATGTGGTTATTTGTTGTTGTGGCATGGGTCTTTCCAGGTGTAATAGTGTTTTTGGCCTAGCCTTGTCATTTCTATATAGCCATGGTGTGATGGGGTTCTCATGTTTTGGTTGAGTTGGATTGCTGGATGGATTCAAAGCCGAGTGAGGTGGATCTCCGAAATGATAGAACACATGGCCTAGTAACCCCTCAACTGGACTATGGGTTACAGTAAATCCAAATTTTATGTTGCCTCAGATGGCCTAGGAATCCTTGCTGGTGAATGGTAGGATATACAGTAAAGCTAAGAGGTGGCTTGCTCTCCGTTGAGCCTAGTAGTCCCGGTTTGGGATATGCGGTAAAGCCTGGAGAGTGGATCTCGGTTTAGGGCCTAGTGATCCGGGTTTGGATTGCGGTAAAGCCTGAGAGACTAGGAGGCATGAACATTCCTGATGGTGTAGGTGGAGAAATCTGGTGGCATCCATGCTTTTTTGGCCTAGTGATCAGGTGGAGATCACAGTAAAGCCTGTTATGATATGTTTATTATGTTGGCCTAGTGATCCAAGATGGATCACGGTAAAGCTTGGTTTCTATTTATGAGGGTGAGGTGGTTTAGACTCGATATGCCCTAGTTGGTTCTTTTGGTTGAGCCCCATATTCATGCTTGGAATATGGTACGGGGGTGAATGGCTGAAGAGAGATTTGGCTCAACCATTCTATGGTTGGGTGGAACATGGAAGTCCCATCCCAGGTTTGGTTTTTGAATCATTGATGAAAGGTTATTTCTCCTTATATTTCTATGAGTATGTTGATGGATTATATGTGGCCTATATGGTTGTACTTTCATGAGTATTTATGTTGTTATTATGTTGGTTATATGTGTGTTTTATGACAACAACTATGTATGGCTCTCAGCATGTTTTTGCTTGTAAATGAACAGATAATGTATCTATGGCCTAATAGATGGCAATGCAGAAAATGGCATGAGGGAACAATGGTTCTTAGTGATTCTCATATAAGTGCAAGATCCCTATGTTTAATTCTATTGGTTACACCTACAGATTACGTGCTTGCGACATGTTTGACGAAATGCATGTCATGGCTAGTAGGGATCTGATTAAGGTATTGTTTAACTTATTGCTTTGCATCATTGTTTCCTTGTTCTTTTACTGCTCCTAAATTATCATTCCATTATGGGCAGTGACCTGGACTATGGGCCTGAAAAAGTGGCTCAAATCCAAAGAAGGATGCTGGCATAAGACTGGTAAATTGGGTCTCTGGGCATTGGTAGGCAAGCCTGTGAGAGCGACTTTGGGTTTCTGGATGTTGTCATGCCTATAACATGAGAGGGACTGAGGTTTAAGATTTCCAAAACATCACTGGGACCCAAGGATAAGATGTCTGAGTGGTTGACATATCTCCTGATGTGGATAGGTTGGTTGATGTGTTCCGTCGATTCCACTTCCTTAAGGTCGCATAGGAGGTTGAATCTAATCATAGTAGCCTCTCGACGCATGTTTACCCTGATTGGTTGGTTACTTAGGTAGATGTGTGAGGAGGGTGTTACATAGTGGTATCAGAGCATGGTTCACCCCTCGGACTGGATGGGTAGTGTGTTTTGGTCATGCATGCATGTGAGTTGCATGTGTGTCTCCTACACTTGCATTCCATGTGCTTGTTGCATTTGCTTGATGATTTATTATGGTTGAAGTAAGGTTTTCATGGAGAATTCAATGTTGATTTGTGGAATACATCATCATGAGTATATGACTGGTTGCATATTGTTACATGTCACTTATATGTTGATTTTATTTCGCCTATTTACATCCTTGTATATTAGGTGCATTCTTGAATTTTTTGGTTACATGTATCAGTCTCGTGGGTTGATTACAAGAATTGATCGCTTATGCTCAACTACATGCATCTATGCATTTGTGTAGTTGATTAGGCATTTCTTATGCATGTTGAGGGTTGCATGTGGCACTATGTACAATGAAGTGATGGTTGTTGTCATGCATGAGGTCATAACATGCATTGTTGATATGGCCTTGCATTGATGACTAGACCCTAGCTAGAATGATGTTTATACATTGATGTACTTATTTGTTATATGTTTATATGTTATTATGTTTATGTTATACATGTATCACGCTGATTTTTTGATCTTGCATATGAGGTATCCTCCCCAAATTATACTAAGGTATGTTGATTTATTGTGATTTGGTTTATCTGACATATTATGAATTGCAAGAAAGAGATCAAATGGATAGCAAGGTGGTAGACTACATAGAATCTCCCTATGAATCAGATGGGCGTGTGGTTTGGGGCACTCTTCTGATTTGGCAGACACATTGAGAAGTCAGAGGGAAGAAATAAGGATTTGTAAGGCTAGCATTAACAGGATCATACAGGCACAAGAGAAACAAGCAGAGGTTAATGCTATACTTCTTCAGATTTTGTCAGAATTTCAACAACAAGGGCCACTTCGGATTAGCCATTTACATCAGGATAGAACTAATGGGGCATATGGTAGTAAGTCTCCTGGTAGACATAGTTCGGATAGATCTGACATGGTGAGAGATGGAAGGTTGTTGGACACTTCGGATAGGAAAGGCGATGGATACAGGTACTATTTTAGTTCTGGTTTTGATAGACATCATGATCGTCATCGTTATCACCCTTACAGGAGAAGTGATATGGGATACTTGCCTTATGAGTTTAAGAAAACGAAGCCACCTAATTTTGATGGACATATGAAGAAGTCAGAAGATGCAGAGGCTTGGATACTTGGGATGAACAAATTCTTTGAGTTCCATAATTACACGGATAACATGAAGGCCAGAGTAGCGATCTTTAACTTGAAAGGCAAAGCAAACATTTGGTGGGAAGATGTGAAGCGGGTCAGAGACATCATAATGGATGATTTGAGTTGGCATGAGTTCAAGAGGCTTTTTAAGAAGAAGTACTTGTCAGAAAGGTACTACGATAGTAAGGCTAAAGAGTTCTATGAGCTAAAGATGGGATCAATGACAGATGAAGAGTACACGGCCAAGTTTCTGGAGCTATTGAGGTATGCACCGTATCTTACAGATGAGAAGGCTAAAGTTCAACGCGTTGTCAATGATTTTCCATTAGCATTTAGAGATCGTATTAAGTATGATGAGCCTCGGTCACTTAAGGAATCTATTAGGAAACTGAAGCATTGTTATGGACATTCAAAGCATAAGAATGAATCTCAACAAGGATGGAAGGGAAAAGACAAAGATAAAGGTAAATGGAAGCCTAAGAGAAAAAGGCCTCAAAATGCAAATGAGAAGGAAAATATGGCACAACAAAAGAGGTTTAATGCAACTAGACAGTGAGCTCAAGAAGGTGATCTTGAGATAATTTGATGTGAAACCTTATACAGGTCACCCATATTATCAGAAGACATTGACTATAGTGAAGAAATTTTATTATTGGCTGAATATGAAGAGGGATGTAGCAAAATTTGTGTCTATGTGTTATAATTGTCAGCGTGTGAAGGCAGAGTGTAAACATCGAGGTGGACTGCTACAACTGATCGTGATTCCAAAGTGGAAATGGGAAGCCATTTCCACGGACTTCATCACATGGCACATGGTTGCCAAGGACAGTGAGACATCACGATTCCATCATGGTTCTTGTGGACAGGTTGACAAAGGTTGTACTTCCAGTGAAGTCTACATTCTTAGCTAGCAATGTGGCATAGGTATTCATCATATATGTGGTGAGATTGCATGGTGTTTCAAAGAATATTGTGTCAGATAGGGATGCAAAATTCACCTCCAAGTGTTGGAAAGAGTTATTTGCAGGTTTGGGCATAAAGTTGGCATTCAGCACAACTTATCATCCATAGACAGATGGAAAGATAGAGAGGGTCAACAAGATAATGTTGGACATGTTGAGGATTTATGTGATGCATCAACAACAAAAGTGGGAAGGGTATCTTCCACTAGTAGAGTTTTCTTATAACAATGGGTATCAGGAATCTTTGAGGATGATTCCATTTGAGGCATTGTATGGGCGAAGTTTCAATACTCCCATCAGTTGGAGCGATCATGTTAACAGGGTGTTGATTGGACTGGATATGTTGGCAGACATGGAACAGGAAACGTAGGTGATAAAGAAGAATCTAAAGGCAGCATAGGATAGGCATAAGAGCTATGCAGATCATAATAAGTTGTTCAAGGGTTTCTACGTTCGGGAACATGTGTACATGTGCATCAAACCGAAGAAGAGCTCCTTGCAGATTGGATCATGTGCCAAGTTGGAACCATAGTTTTGTGGACCCTTCAGTATCATTGAGAGGATTGGGCTAGTAGCCTATCGACTTGTATTCCTACGAGAGTGAAAGTCCATGATTTTTTCCATGTGTCATTGCTAAAGAAGTATATTAAATATGTTGATCATGTGATTGACTGGTTTGTATTGCAGGTGGAACCAGATGGAGAATTCCAGCGGAAGCCTCAATGTATATTGCAGGAAAAAGGTGCTCATGCTCTGGAACTGAGAAATCGAGCAAGTTAAAGTGCATTGGAAGCACTTTGAGCCCGATGAAGCTACATGGGAGATGACAGATCAGATGCAGACTATGTATCCTTCCTTATTTGCTGGTTGAGAAAAGTAGTTTTAATATATGTCTTGGTATATGTTTTGGTGATGTTTCTATATGTACATATGTTAGGATATTCTGACACATAGGAAATAGTTAAGTTCAACTTGGTCTAGTATAGAGTTAGGTAAAGTGTGTTTCTTTACCATTGTACATTTTGTAACTTACAATCCGACGGTCACGATATGTAGTGAT
>APFE031107362.1:0-10655 GCA_000404065.3 Pinus taeda
AAGATGGGAGATGTAGAGTGAGGGAGGGAGGAATGGAGAGATAGATAGATATGGAGAGAGAGAACATGTGGGTTTGGGAGGGTGGATGAGATAGAGAAACAAAGAAGTAGAGATGGAGGGATATATCGATATAGATGGAAGGGAAGAGAGGGAATAATACTTCTTTCATTGTAAATGGTGATTTTTAATCCTATTTTATTTCTTGTGTTAGATGCCTTGATTTAAATTTCTTGAACTAGATGCACTGATTTCAACGTAGATGTTGATTCCTAATTATATTTGATTTTTTTTACTAGATACATTTATTTCGATGTATATGCTGATCTCTAATCCTATTTTATTGATTTCACTAAAGGCATTGATTTAATTGTAGATTTTTTCTAATTCTTTTTTATTTCTTACATTAGACTCATTGATTTCAGTGTGGATGTTCATTTCTAATTATATTTTATGGCATGTACTACATGAATTGATTTTAGTGTTGACATTGATTTATAATCCTATCTGATTTCTTACATTACATGGATTGATTTTAGTGTAGATGTTGTTTTCTAGGCCTATTTGATTGCTTTCATTAGATGCATTGATTTGAGTGTAGATGTCGACTTCTGATTTAATGTAACTGGATGTATGGTGGTACATTAATTTTAAAGTGATTGGATTAACAATGTGCATTGATTTCAATGTAAGCACAAAAAATTACTGACAGTGTGCATTGGTTGTTATGTCATATTAATTCAACCTATTAATATTGGAGAGAAAGAGAGACAAGGATGATGTTTACTACAATAGCTCAAGTTAAATATTTGAATGGTTTATGATTTCAACTACCCTTTCCATATAATCGATATGAAAATATGGAAAAACTAATAGTGTCACTACTAATGTGACAAAAGTTGATATATTATGGAGTTAAAGGGACACTATTAAGGATTAATTTGTTGTAAAAAGTTGTGATACCTAAAATTAAATGAAATAGGTGTGCAGTATCAATCCTCCTACAAACTATCGATAAGATTGTCTCCCTTATTCTTCAACAACTATTTACTAATATACCTTTACATACACATATATAAATATAGCAAAACAATTATAACATTCACAAACATTACAATTGAAATCCAAACACATAAAGACACAAACCACTAAAAGAATGGAAATACAAATGTACAACCATTCAGGGCAAGAAATATACACTAAATTAAAGAAGATAATGATATGATCATGTCAACAAAATAAAAATATAATGTGAATTTCAAAGTATGAAGTTTATCTAATAAATATAAATAATAATTATAATATAAAAATTTGTCATTATTTCCCTCAACTCAGACCAACCTAGATCCATCTAAATATAGGTCTATCATTCATCAGGAGGGATCAAATCCCTCAAGGTAAAAATATTTCTCAAATTATACACTCCAAAAAGAAGGTTTTCACCTAGAGGGAGTTGATACCTCTATGCGCATGATAGATATATAGTTAGATGGGTCTAGTATGATATTCAATTAACAAGATAAAAAGTGAGCAATCAGT
The DNA here is from genome assembly GCA_000404065.3 of Pinus taeda. Taxonomy (NCBI): domain Eukaryota; kingdom Viridiplantae; phylum Streptophyta; class Pinopsida; order Pinales; family Pinaceae; genus Pinus; species Pinus taeda. The sequence continues at coordinate 1,537 of APFE031107362.1, forward strand.
ACTAACTAAATCAATGATGGGTTCAATAAGTTTACATCTCATCTATATGAAAATTCAGTAATGCAATTATTAGCATACTTAATGGAATTTAATATTTCTCATATACATCAATAAATAAATAGATGATAGTTCAACATTAAAATACATGTAGGTGCATTTTACCACTATGAAGGTGCACATGTATCTTACCACTTTTAGATGATTTCTTAAAGATTGAGAGCGACTTCAAGCACATGTACATGTGCAACATTTTACCACTTTGAAGGTACATATGTACTTTTACATTTTTAACATGATTTTTCAAAGATTCAGAAGGTGTTACAATTAAGTGTAAATTAATTTCAAGTTTAGTTTTATTCTAAGAGACCTGGATGGGCTGACATTCTTGTTTCAAAGGCATGATAGTTACCATGATCGTCATGTGTCAAATGACATTGGTGAAAAGGAAGGTGTGCATAGGGATGAGATCCAAGGTCTCCACCTATCCTAACCTCATCCTTGCATGGCGTCAACACCACCTTCAACCTCAAACACAACAATCATTGTCAAATCAATTTAAATAAGGGCATGTGGTGGGAGAGGGGTTTCAGTTAGACATTCTCCTTATTTTTTGTTTATGGCCATCATAGCTGATCATGGATTCATCTCAAGGAATATTGCATATGAATTGGGTTTTTAATGTGGGTGTGAACATGCGTGCCAGGACACACCCTTATCCCTATTTGGTTTTCTCTTGATCATGCCTTCTCTCTTGTACCTTCAATCCTCTCTTGTTGGTTTTCCTTTATAAACATATGGACCTTGTACCAAGGTAGAATTTTTTTATTGTTAGCAGGACCAAAAAATATTTCCAACTCTCCTTCGACTCCTAGTTACCAATGTTGCAACGCACTGATTTATGTGAAGGTATGTCTATGTATTTTCAACTTTTACGATTCATTTATTGTTTTTAGTTCATTGGCTATTGTGGATCGTTTCATCTTGGTAGTATATTTGGTTATTGCAGGTTCCCATGTTTTCTGTCTCATTTCTCTATAACATAGCAACGGGTCCCTGCTTTAAGGTGGTAGTTGTGTTACCCATTGCATCCTCACAAATTGTTGACTTCGTGGGTATATCATTTAGTTGTCATGTACTAGTGCTTGATGTATGATATTCTAGCACATTTTGAATATTGTTTTGAGAGTATCATGGGTCATATCTTGTCTAATCTGCATCTCCTAGTTTGAATATGTCATTCTCTTCTACAAATTCAATTTGAAGGGAGGCTTATGTAGTAAGTCATTTTCGGTTGTTTTTCCTTTCTATGCTTGATGATGCCATCATTTCGTTCAGTATTCAAAATTGTGTAATATTTCTCAATAGTATCCCTCATCATCATCTCCTATTGGACCAACCTTCACCTGTTTATACACATCACGCTATTATTTCATGGCTCCCAGACAATTTCTACCCACTTGTCAGGGTGGTGCTTCACGCACATCCTCCTCTTGTCATTACTGTCTCTTTGGTTGGTACTCCATGGTTTATCATTTTGATTATGTTGTGCCATAGATGAGGAATGAGATTCTTCACTTGGAAGCTAAAGAGTTTTTGGGATCATACATACTTTTATGACTCTAAAATCAGCGATAACACCTTTAGCTGGACTTTGGATCCCAAATGTTCTTGAAAAAGGAGGCTTCATTTTCTTCACTCAGTGGTTGCACACCATTAGCTAGAATCCTTGCTTCACATGGTCATCCGTGACAAGAAAGTTGAAAACTGTCAGTTAATTATGGAACAAGAGGAGATTTAACAAATTCTCGGGGACATTAGATACAATCTAAATGCTATCGTGGATAGATTAACACTGGTGGAGTTCTACGTGGTTTCTGATTCTGACTTTAGATCATTTTGGTAGCGTCACATACCAGTTATTATCAATGCTCTAGCAGAGGATCCACCCCAATGAAATTCCAACTCCCTCTCTCAATTTATCATATTATATTAATAATTTCTCATCGCGCTTGGCTCGCAATTTTTGAAAAAGCTACGCCTAGCTTTCTTATGTTTCTATCGCTTCCAGGACGTCTTAGTATGCTATATGGGAATATTGGCTTTTTTTTGTCTTCCCTGAACTCCTTAATGCATGTAATTACTTATAAAAAAATCACTTTCTATCTAGCTGGATCTTTAGTAAGTTTTGATATAATTTTTTGAACATTCTAGGAGTTTAACCTAAGAATCCCAAGCAACCCTTGAAAAATTCCAAAGTTATTACGAATAGAAATGTTAAACATGGCTCCCACCACTCGAATAGACGATCCCAAAAAGTTTTTGCGAGATACAAGTTATCAATCTAAGTTTTTGCGAGATACAAGTTATCACTCTAATATTATTTTTAAGTAATCTAAATATATCTATAAAACTTACCCAAAAAATATTATGAGAAAACATTTTCACTCTTAACATATTTATCGTTAATCCTATGTTCTCTTATTTGATGCCGATGCTTGATTATATAGATGCGTGATTATATATATATAGTGCAATATTTTTATGTTAATAAAAAGTGATTGAATTTATATTTCTTTCAAAATTCCAATTTATCATCCAAATAAAATATTTTGAAATTTATTAGAAAATATTATATAATATGTAAGAATTGATGCATTTAGAATATATTATATTATATATGCTAAGTGTAATAATTTTTATGTAAAAAAGTGATTGAATTTTTATTTCTTCAAAATTTATTTTATTATTCAAATAAAATATTTAAATTTAGTTAAAAGATATTATTATATAGGTGGATTATTGCATTTAAGAATATATTGGGGTTTTTTACAAATAGAAGAGATGTTTTCAAAACGTATTATTAAAGTGAAAAATGTATAATATATATATATATATATAATATATATATATATAAATATATTATTAATAAAAATTTCAAAAATAAAAACTATTTCAAAATGATTTTAACCCTAACTCTATTAAATATTAATCATAACTAAAACTTCTTATAATCTTTTAATTATTTTATTATTAAAATCAATATGTGAATAAAATTAATTTAAAAAAATATACATAAGGTATTGAATTTCTACTTGCATATTTTATAAATTTATAAATCGGAATTGAGATATGATCAATTTCATTAGAAACTTTTAATTTAAGTTCTAAAATTTATTTTATTTTAAAAGAGACGTGTATTTATTTAAAAGTTGAAATAAATTTAATCGAATCATTCAGTGGGGAGTTTTGCGATCGGACCGATGACTAATGAAGGAAATCACCTACAATAGCCTTAGGCCTGTGGCCCTTTGGCCTTTTGTCGTTTGCCTGCTGGATTCCCCATCTCTGAAGCGGTCAGTTAGGGTGAATTCTGATTGGGCTAGATTTGGATAATGGTGGATTGAACAAAAACATCCCTAGGTGTCGCCACTCAGGCATGAGCATGGGAGTTGTCCATATGTGTAACACCCTCTTTTTTATGTAAATATTTTTGTAGTAGTCTATAACGCGACTTTTTGAAAGTCTTTCCGGCGGATTTTTCCGGCCAAAATCCAGCAGTAATTCATTGGAATCCCAAGTTTGATAGCTAGTTTCTGCACAATCAATGGCTCCCAGGGGTTTTTCAGGGCGCTGAATCCAAATATGCAGTTAAAAAACCATTTTAACTGCTAAAAATCAAGATTTAACCTCATTTCTTCCGCGGGATTCCGTCACCGGAATCTCCAAAAAGTCGCATTATAGACAACTCCAATATTTTTATGGTTATATGTTTTAAAAATATTGTTGTAACTAGTTAGGGGTCATTTGAAAGAAAATTTGAATGTAGATTTTATAATAAATAATTAAAATTTTTTTGCTCGAATTGGGGAAGGGAAATTGTTAATTTGAAAATTATATATTCATATAATTATATATTTAGTTGAAGATAAATACTGAGGGAACAAATATGTGGGAGAGAAAAACAAATTTTTGATGTATTGGAGAAAAAAACATATTTTGTTACTTTTTTTTTAAAGAAAAGAGGAAACAACCTAGGTTAAGGGGATAAGCAGACCTAAAAGGCATGACACTTCCAAAAGGAAACATCTTTTGACGATCATGTATATGAGGCATGAATTGAGAATCAACAAGAGGTTGTTGAGAGCCAGTGTGAAGCTTCTCAGCGTAGGGGGAACCAAAGAGCACTTAGTTCATGGTTGGGAGGAAAACTGTTTCCTTTGACGGCATTTCCAGCGATTACATCGGTTAGGCACTGCTATCATTATTGTGTTACTATTAGTCTCGTCTTATTGTTAAAAAATATTAATGAAGGATTTAAATAATTATCTTCCGCATGTTATGATTATGTGGTGCATATTGTTTTAGAGTAAATGATTTAATAAATGGAATTTCCGCTTATCTGTTGTTCCTTGGGACTATAAGTTCTAGAGAGTAACTAACTTAACAACATGGAAGTGCAAGATGCGTATAAAATTTCATAGTATGTTATGTTTAACATAGTTACAATACTTGAGTTGATACTTTATAGATATCACAATGCATGTTTTGGCGTTAACATTAATTTTAATTCAATTATTTGTAAGTGTTAAATTTAGACTCCATGTTGATGGAGAAAGATGAATTATTTTATTTTGGTAAGTAGGTATAATAGGAAAGGTCATGAATAGGATTTCAAAAAAAATTTGCATTCCCATACGAGTAAATTTCCACTTTCTAATGTCTATAAGAGTAAATCTCCAGATTAATCCATTGATGTACAAGCTTAGCTTCTCTAATCATACATTAGTTAACATTTAAAAAGGTATTCGAGAATCCCTAAATCTTGACACTCAGTTATTCCCCTTTCCAGTAGGACCGAAAGGGTAGTCATAAGATAAAATGTGGAGCTCAGAAAAAATTAAAGGCATGCATTGCTAGCCATGTGGGGGAATTGGAGAGAGATTACTCAATTCTCAGACATGAAGGAATAAAATAAAATATTAGATCAGAGTCACTATTCTTAGGAACCCAATATCCATTTTTAGTCCTAGGGATTCCCCTGAACACAGAACTTGTTGCAAGGCGGGTAAGAAATAGTGAATCACATGCTAGGACGCATAGATGGTTGCTAGAGTCCTAAAATCATACCTAACCAGAATAAATATAAATTCACTTCATCACTAAGAGTAAATATTTTCTAATAGTAAAAAGAACAACAACCTTGTTATGCATACGTGGAAAGAATTTAATAAAAGACATAGGCATAGGAGACCTTAATACAATGAATTTTTTCCCTGGGGAAAAATCATAATTTTCATTAAGATGTTGAAAATTACATGTTGTAGATTCCTCAAGAAGCATATGCAATATAGGGTGGCTATCGCCACATAATTAAAAAAGCTATCAAAAATCTATCTCGGGACGAGAGATTGATAAGCATATACAAAATTACCTATTTGTTAAATAGATATAGGTATAAAAACTAAAAATATAAAAATTGTCCAATATCTGGATCATAAAAAATCAGAGCCTGCCTGCCCCATCAAGCTGATGGTCATCATATGGTTTGTGGAATTACTAGTAGAAGTCATGGCTTGACTACTCCTGGATTATCCAAATCCCTTAAGGTTGGAGCACAACTTGCTTGGATAGACCTTCAAAAATCTGGTTGCGCTCCCTGTAAATGTGATGATAAGTGATTGTGTCAAATTGTGATTTTAGTAGGTAAGTCTCATCCAGAATGTTCCGGAGTGTGTTCACATGAAAAATAGATTATTGATTGAACCAATTTATGATGAGTTTGGAATCTCCAAATATTTGAATGTGTCTACATCCCTTCTTGAGAGAAAAATTTAACAAATGTCAGAGAGTTACGAGTTCAACATAATTGTTATTCCCATATCCACAACCATTCTATTGAGCTTATCTATTAAAATATGCCCAAGGAATGTTTTTTTCAATAGTTTCAACAACGATAGTGCGTTGTGGTTGTGCTTGATCATCCTCTAGGATATTGTTATATATTGAGATGAGATGAGTAGATGCATGTTTCCAGTGAGGAATGATGCCCTTATAGATGAGTTTATTCCTATGCAGTCATATGCACCAACATATCAGGAGGGGAAGGTTCCTTATTTTGCTGGGTTGCGCTGGAGACCGCCACGATTTCCAAGCTACTTGAATATTTTCACCGTGCCATCTATTGCATAGTTGAATATATGAAATAACAAGATTCTAGAAAGAAGTGGTAATAGTGGAGTGAAGAAAAGGGTGTTCTATTGATTCTACTACCTTTTGGCAAAGGATACACCAGGTTGGTCCTTGAAATGAGCGCCTCTGTAAGTTATCCCCTATGAGAGCTTTATTATGAAGGATGCACCACATGAATAACTTGTCTCTAAGCAATGGCTTCAACTTCCAAATAGCATGCCACCACTAGTCAATAATAGGGGGCTTATGATAAAAAAATAATCGAATAACCATCCTTTGGAGAATAGGAGCCATGTAGTGCATGAGCCCAAATGAGATCATCCTCACCCTCTGTAATCTAAACATGAGATTCAGAGAGAGAATTTGTGTAAGAGAGTCAATCATCATGGAAATTATCTAGAATGCCTAATTGATCAACAAATTTCCAAACTTGAGCAAATATAGTGGAGCTCTCTACATCCGTAATGTGGAAAAGGTGTGAGATACCTATGCTCGATAGAAGATGGATGGGATATCGAGGAAGAGTATATGAATTCCCACATCCAAACCAAGGATCCATTCCAATGTAGAGCAGGCTGCTAGATCCAATCCTCTAGGCCAATCCATCACGAATGTAGGATATGGAGTTCAAAACTACTCACCAGATAGTGGAAATATTAAATCTCTTCCATCATAGGCTCCTAATCCAATCAAGGAGGTGGAGTGGACTAATATATTTTTGAATGCCCAATTCAGGTCATAAGTTCTTTGTAGTGATAACTTTCCATCCCATCTTGGTAGAAAGTGCTTTTGCAAAGGAATCAAGGTTTTTCATGCCCCATCCTCCCCATTTCTTAGGTAGTATAGTGTGATCCCATATGACCCATGCATAAGTATGGCCTTATTTCTTCCCCTTCAATAAAAATCTACATCACACCTGTTGAATTCTAGATAAAATACCCCTTAGAATCCATGCTAAAGACATCCAATACACCAGTGTTTCTTCTAGAATATATTCAATGAGAGTGAGGTGGCCTACCTTAGAAAGAAATCTATGGTGCCAGATATTTAGTCTCCTTTCTATCTCAACCCCTAGCAATATACAATCAGAAATTTTGTAGTGAATGGGCTTAAGTTGAAATCCAAGGTATTTGAAACCATATTTGAAGGGGAGGAGTGAGAAAGAAAATCCTTGATGGTAATAGTGTGTTTCATATTGTGAGCATTCAACAATAGTGAGAGTCAAACTTTGTTGATTGCATTCCATTCCAGTAGCTAGGTAGAAGGACTTGAGGATAGAGAATAAAATTGATGAGTCACCAATCAATCCATTAAGGAAAATTAGGACATCATCAACAAAATGTAGGTGTGAGGTAGTACATCCATTAGTGATTTTAATACCCTATCGTCTGCCAAGTCTTCTTTCCTCTATGATAATATGAATTAATCCTTCCATGATTAGCAAAAACATAAGGGCAGAGATTGGACATCCTATCTAAGACCTCGCTCAACATGAAAAAATGGAGAGGTAGATTTATTGATAAGGACACTATATAAGGAATTGGATATGCAACTCCTAAATGAGTTGATGAAGGCAATAGGGAATCCCAAATGATTCAAGAGAATTCTCAGGTGTAGATAGCTGGTATGATCAAAGGCCTTTGATAAATCAATCTTTTGTATCATACCTTTCAGCCTCTTGATTTTGGTAGAGTGAAGAACCTCCTGAGAATTTGCAGTGGCTTCATGGATCTGGCGATGATTAAGGAAAGAAAATTGTTTAGGAGAGATGTGGCTAGATAAAATAGGCTTTAGGCAGTTGGAAATGATTTTGGTGATGATCTTGTATATGCGCTTACAGAGAGATATAGGTCGAAGGTCATTGAAGGTATGAGGGGAATCGGACTAGGGAATAAAGGTGATGAAAGTCAAATTGAATGTATCATAAATTTGACCATTGAGCCTACATTATTCAGTGACCTGAAGTAGATCATTGCCTAGCACTTTGAAGAATGCTAGATAAAATTCAACCATCCAACTGTCCACCCTAGGACCCTTGCCTTTCTTGAACCATTTTAGAGTACCTTTCAATTATCCCGTAGATACTAGCTTGGTGAGATCCTCAGTAACTTCCTGATAAAAAATATAGGGAAACATCCAACTACTTTGATAATCTCTTCTAGATTAGCTTCATGAGGTGATTTGAATAGTTGACTGAAATGTGATTTGCTGAGGATGGCCATTTGATTAGAGGATTGAACCCGCTATCTAGTATCATGATCCAAATTCCATACAATTTTGATAGCATGATGACCATTTCAAAAATGATGATAAAACTTTGTGTTATCATCCTTAGATTGTAACCATATGGCTCGACTCCTAAGTGTGTAGGTTTCTTCTTTTTCCTTAAGTATTTTGTTCCTCTCAGCTTCAATATGAATGAGGTGGTCTTTAGCTTCAACAGAGTCAAAACCTCTTCCATCAACACCTTCTAAATTAGAAATCTCATGTTCAATATTTTTGAGGTTGAGGTCATCCCTCATCCTTTTGACTCTAACCCATTCTATTATTTTCCACTTAAGACATTGAAGTTTTATAGAAAAGAATTTAGTACAAGAATGAAGGGGAGTTAGGGGTGAGATTTCAATTGATCAGAGACCATTTTGGTATACTCCTCATCCTTGATCCAGGTCGCATTAAACTTAAATGCGGCTTCGGTCTTGCGAGTATCCCTACAATCAGAAGGTAGATGGGAGAGTGGTTTGATAATCACCATGATCCAAACCATTGTCTCTACAGGGAGAGGCTTCGAATAAGTGCTTCTTTATTGAGGAAACGGTATGGTCTTCTAGTGAGCATAGCATCCCCAATTCAAAAAAGGAAGAAATGGAATACATATAGTAAATATAGAGATAAGGAAAAGAAGGATGAAAGGCAAGGTGGAACTCAAA
>APFE031107374.1:0-12510 GCA_000404065.3 Pinus taeda
TGTTATGAAACCAGCTCAAGAAAAGATAGATCAATGCCTTAGAATCAGCCTCTTCGAGGGGGCAACCTCCTTTACATTACATAAATGAACAATTCTTGGATGATACAAATGAAAAGACCTCCTTTCTATATATAGGAGTCTAAGGGCTCATAACATCACCAGAGCCGACATAACAATAATAATGTAAGGGCACAATAATAATAATAGTGGGCTTCTATGGGGCACAATAGTAACAATATGGGCACTACATGGGTATATCAATATAATAAGGGGGTTGTACTAATAACAATAAGGGGTTACACTAGTAGTATAGGGGCCTAACAAAAACATAGATTTTGCATTTGTTTTTGTAACCCTTTTACTTACTTCAGCCCATTTATCAAGACCCATTACTTCTTCCTTTCTACACTTCATCATATCTGATGATGATGATGGTAGTGGTTAACGTCCACTGAGACCAAATTGGTCTATCGAACCTATAATTTTCTTAGTTTCTAATTGTCTGGCTCCTCATATTTTTTGGCGAGATTGGTGTTGTAGCTTTCTTTTTTTTCTTTACGGTCTTCCAACTTTCTTTATCTTGCATCTCCTTCATCTCTTCTGGTTCTTGGGACATTGGTGTCTTAGCTTCACGATCCACTGTGTTCGTCCTTTTGAAGATAGTCGGAGAATAAGTTTGGTCTAGGAGATCTGCTTTTCTATTAAATGAAGATTTATTTTGTGTGGTATTTGAGTCCTCATAAATGTTGATGATTGAGGGGTTGTCAAGTTCACTCTTTTGTTGTTGGGCGGGGCTTTCCCCTTGCTTGACTTAAGAGTTGTTTCTTTCTTGCCCGAATTCTTGTGATTCAGAGTTTTCTCGATAGTATTTCTTTTTGATGACAGTGTAGTGTTCTTTTTGTGCTCCTTCCCACCATGTAGATCTGTGGTGATTTTTTCTAGCATAATTTTTCTAGGAGGCTTTTGGGCAATTTTTGGCTAGGTGGCCTATCTCAAAGCAGGATCGACATCTGAAGAGGACACTTTCATATTTGAGTTTCTGTTTCCACACATAGTCTTTACTTGTTAGGTGTATTTCAACTGGGAATCTAGCGCTGAAGTCCATTTCCACATAGATGCGTGCATAGGTGGTTCTGGCATATTCCTCTGTTTCTGGGCACCTGCAGTAAAAATTTCCAATTACAGTTCCAATGGCTTTTAGCGATGAGAAATTCCAAAGATTCAAGGGTAGGTTTGGCAATCTCACCCAAACTGGTCCTGAGGTTATGATTGTTGTTGAGGGATCGAATGATGGGTTCCATGGCCTCATGAATAGGCCTGATTTTTCCCAAAACCAAGGCCCGAAATCTAGAATACATTGTCTGCTTTTAGGGTTTTCAAAATCTACTATAAAGAAACCCCTAGCACAGGGGTAGATATTAATTGCATCGGGAATTAGAGGCTTTCATACCTCCGAGATCCAATTGTGTAAAGCTATCAACTGCGGCCAAAAACCATTGAATCAACAGATTAGGGCACTTTCAGAGAACTTCAAAGCCTCATTTATAAAGCAATCAATGGTTGGCCCAAGTTTCTTGTAAATATCAAGAAATGAGCTTAGAGAGTGCACAACTATTTCTAAGCTTTGTTGACTCTTTGTAGGGAGCTCCAAACTCCCAAGATCTTTCCTTAATTTTGAATAATGATTCATGCGCCTCTGTAACGTACATTGTTGGAGGTTTGTTTCCAAAGTAAGCTCATCAGGAATATCAAATGGATAGGTGGTAGTTGGTGTATGCTCTTCTTCTTGAATTTCCCTGCTTCACTTATGTTTACCTCAAGCAACATTTTCACCCCTTGCATCAATATAATTACATAAATATAAAAACATGTGTAAAAATGTATTCATACACATGCAAGATAGACATGTACATGAATATGTATATATGAAATTCATTTACATGTACAAATTTGTTTTAACATTATTTATTATTATTGATAATTTACAAAAATGATGAGGATCATGATGATCTGATTGAGATTGATGATCACCTATAGGTGGTTAAGCACCATCATGACCAATTGAAGAGGTTGAGCACCATCACGCCCAAGCACATGAGTTGATTGAACTTGTTGACCACTAGGAGAATGTTGACCACCCTTACACAATGACATAGTGAGAGAAGCCTCTAAAAAATAGAAAAACGATTCAATATATATATATATATATATATATATATGTACATATGATTCTACTTATATTTATCATTTAAGTAAATACACACACACACACACATATATATATATTGATGTGAACAATGGTCCTTGATTGATTCAGTAGAACCTAGTTTGCGATGCTCCTAAAAAACTGAAATTTATTATAAATTAGTAAAGCTAAATTGAAAACAAATCAATTTCATACATATATGTACTTGTGATTATATTAAAATATCATTTAAAAACTTGCACATAAACATATATATACCACGATCATGATGTAAGGAATGATGGACCTGTACCGATTCATTTGATAATTCTCCCCTGCCGCCCCGCGGCCCACCCGCCCAAAATCATTTGTTAATCTCCTTGAAGTCCATGACTCCCCCTCTAGTAAAGATCCAGAGACTCCGATTGATGTTCACCCTCTACCAGATTCATTTGATAATCTCCCCCCCCCCCCACCCCCCCTCCCAAAAAAAAATTCATTTGTTAATCTCCTTGATCCATGACCTCCCCCTCTAGTAGATCCATGAGACTCGATTGATGTTCACCTCGAAGAATCAAGTGGAAAATTCTCATCCATGATATTGATATCTATAAACATATAGATGTATGATCTTTGAAAAGTTATCTTGAATGCATTTACAATCGTTTTAAAATTGTTATTTAAAAAGATCAAGAATTCAAAAAATTGATGTGACCCTTGAAGTTACCTCATGCATTTAATTGTTATGTAACCCTTGAAGTTACATCATGCATTTAAAAATCTTAAAATTTGTAGTTAAAAGGATCAAGAATTTAGAAAATTGATGTACAACCCTTGAAATTACATCATGCATTTAAAAATAAAATTATTTGGTACGTAAATTCTTCATTTAAAATGTACTCAAGACTAAAAACACAAATGTTGAAGTGCACATTTCGGAAATTAAACACAAAATTTTCTAGAACATGTCAAGTTCACCAAGTTGTGCTTACATAGTGGGGGCACACTTATTATAGAATTGAAAAAAACACATGGTCATTGAAAACAACACATTTATAACTAAAAAACACACACATATCAAAGATATGTTACAATGTCCATCAATAAATTTTGATGGAGAGCTTCTTAACACTAACTCATCTTTCACACACAAATCTTGAATTGGTATTGCCCTATACAATAGATCACTAGACATCCTATTAACATTTGCACAATGTTTTATGTTAAATGATTGAAATCGTCTAACAATGTTTTTTGTTTCTCCATGCAATTGTTTTAACCTCTCCTTTTTGACTTGGTACACATCTTCATCTGGTTGCAGACAAGTTCGGGATTGGTGAAGACTACAATTCCATTGGATCTATACTCCCTCGTTGTTCTTAAGCCTTTTATCAATGCAATATAATATGCTTCATTGTTTATTGTTATTCCAGGTACATTCTTTTTCATTTGGAGGACTTTGTTTGTCACAATATTGCATAGCACATAAGTAATCATTGTTTGCTCATAACAAGAAATTTCTATCTATAATGTCTATTTTTCAACCATGTTTAATGGGTTTTCTGATCCCTGAAAAAAAACAAATCAAATAAAATGAATAATATATTTATTTATTGAAAATGTCTTAGTTTAAGGGAGAATGATAATGAATAAATATCTATTGTGATTGAATACTGGAATACTACAATGATAAATAACCTAGTTTCAAGATCATCTTCTATGTTATCCTTCGAAATTTATACATGTGATTGCTAGTTTCATTAAATAAATTCAATAAAATAAATAATTAAGCCGATAGGCCTTCCTTTTGAATCAGTTTAGTCATCAACACTTCTATTCTCTGATTGACATGTGGCATACTCTGATCTGATTGACATGTGTCCATCGCACTGTAATTTGACACCTGTCTCTCTTGTGGATTTCCTTTTAATTTGGCACCTGTCTTTCTTGGGCTCCCGCACCTCAGTATTCCTTCAAAAGTGGATTGTCTGTACTTGCTTCCCCGTTTTCCGCAACCACCAATACACATGTTGTTTCACTAGCTACAGGAGGGTGTTCATAATGTTGATTTATTTTTGTGGTGCACGACCAACAAATTTTCCTGCGCGCATGATGACTATTATCCCTTGTTCAGTTAAGGTAGGCAAATGTAATCAACCATGGTTATTTGATTTGATGTTTTATTGCGAGGTTGGTTTTATTTACTGTGCAAACAAATATTTACCGACTGTAATCAATATATGTACAACCACATTACAGGAAGCTTATTATTGTGGTAAAATTGAATGCAAACTTGAGAAATGTGATGTTTACACTGTTAATTTTCATTGTATAGTTTTTGGATGTATTTCAAATGCTTATGCTGATGAACATTGAATTTATTATTTTTTAACAGTACATCAGCAAACATAAGTCTGGTGTCATTGTTCAATTAATCATTTGTGACCAAAACTGTTGAAGCATAAACCAACTTCATTAGACATGATAATCAATATTTTGCTACAAATATAGTACTAGCATATTCCTACTTAACCTTCAAAACAAGTATGATCTGTTATATTTTTCTTTTCTCCTAGGTTCAAGAAAGTTTTTCGTTCTCTATTGCTTTAGCGTGGAAGGATTCTGCTCCCGAGTCTGAAGATGGAACTTTAGAGCAACGACAAACCAAAATTGTGTTCCCTAGAGGCAACACATTGCCAAATACAAAGGTTTTTACATTCTTAAAGTCTGGGACCTTCACAGTAGACATTTTATATGAAGATGTGAACCAAGTTCGGGCGCCTGCACTGATAAGTTCATACATGGTATGGTATTTTATGCCAAAGAATAAGATGTTTTCATTTTCATACAAAATTCTCAGAATTGAAATCTCTAAAACATATTGTGGACTGGCAATGTAGCATTAACAGGGATTTATTTGTAGCACTAAAACAATGTTGGGTATCATTGGATTGTAAATTTGTCTATTTTTTATGAAAAGAGTCACGATTTTTTAATATTTAATTTTGTTTATTTTAAATATGTAATACATTGAATCAATTTCCTAATACATGCATATATTGAGATTCTGTTCTCCTTTTTATTCCAGTTGCCATTCTGAGAAATTGCAAATTGAGATTATTTGATGAGTTGAAATTGTGGAGTGAGAAAAAATTGCCAATCATTGAAACTCTTATGTTTTTGCAAATTGGTCCTTTTCAGACTTCAAAAGTTGAAAAGGCTAAGCTGAAAGTAAGAGTCTAGTTGGATAAGCATGGAATAGTTTCGATTGATTCTGCAACTGTAAGTAGTGACGGGTTTCATATATGATTTTTATATTTTATTTATAATATGAGTTGTGTACTTGAAAAATCGGAAGCTCAGTTCTACTGGGATGAGAACAATTTTTGTATCCTGCATATGATTGGGGAAGAAGAAATAGAAGTCCTTGTTTCTAATGTGAAAGAAGGATCAAATGACGAGAAAGAGACCACTGCAATGGATACATATGATGCACAAAACAATGGTACATCTGCAGTTTGTGACAATGTTGATATTAATATGTTGATGGGAGGAGAACGCACCGAGGAGTGCACCGCAGGTGGAACCAATCCTGAAGACAGTTCTCATCCTTGCCCCAATCACTATTCGCTGATACAGGTATGTCACAGAATTCATGGTTTATACTAGCCACCTGTTCCGGACACACGCTGTCTTATAATCCTCCATCCTGCATGCAACCTGGAGACGTGGCTCCTCCACAAACACCTGCACATTCTATTTAATCCATTGCTTAAGAGGTCCCGGGTTCCCCCCCCCTCGCTCCTGTGCCCCTGGCACGGGACGCATTATCCATCTGACTTCGACCCACATTCTCTGCTTGACCATTACATTACCTGGTCCGTTCTGTTACATTCTGGTTCATTTGCTGGTGGCGCTTCTTCCCCCGCGTGCTGTTACTTCTCCAGGTACGTCTCAAAACCTCCATATGCCACTCTCTGCGTATTTATTTCAATGTTTATCGGCTTCTGAACATGTTTTACACAGTCCATATATACTGGGCTCCATAATTTAGAATCAGTGTTTTTACATTTTTGCACAACATGGTCTTCTGCGGATGTGGAATCTCCATTTGGCTCCAGCTCTTTCTATTTGCATCATATATTATCACTGCACTGGCTGTTATATTCTCATGCACGATTGTTATATACTGTATCTGGTATATCAATAGGCTCTGTTAGCATGCCTTTTGTTTGTCTCTCGTTCTTGAAGCGGTTTTTCTACATATACCAGCCATTCTCCAACATACGCCTCCGTTTTGGCTCCTGGTGGTGTATCATCACTGTTTACTGCTGCTGCCTCTCGTGTCATACCATCCCTGAATCATAGTCGCCCCTCCTGGTGAGGCCAACCAGTCAAACCCGTCTTCGCCTCCGCCTTCGCCTCGCCTCCGCTCCTGGCATTTGCTCCCTGCGGCCCGTCGCGCCTTCCTGGCTTTTCGCCGGATTTCTTACCTGACGGGATTTTTTCCGACCCTCAGACGACTCTCCGACGGCTTTCACCTGCCACCTTTATGATACCATTTATGGCTTGACCGGGTTCTTTTTCTCCAGGCTATATTGGGATATGCTCATGATCCATTTTTGAAATCCCATCCTTCTTTTTGTCAGTGACGGCGCTTTTCGCCTACCCCTCTTTAATCTTCTGATTGATATTCTCATATATCCGACCGTTCAGGCGTATCTCTCGTCATTTTCCTGCTATCGAGGAGCCTTTTTCCTAATTCTCTGATTCTGTCATATCTTTTTTTAAATCCTCTATAGATATCTGACGGCTGTGGGCATTTATTCCGGTCTGTGGGATTGATGTCCTTCCCCCGCCTGCTGCATTGACCGGGTTTCACCTTCTGCCACCATGGAATCTGCATCCGACTCATCTGCCACGGAGGCACTGATTCGGGCAGCCATCCTTGCTGAGGATTCACGGGCCCAGGAGTGCGCCTCACTGCCTGCCCGCTCCACTTTGGATCAGACCACCATCCATTCCACTATTCATGACTCTTTCAGTGACCGCCCACACCCTCCCCTTCGCCACCCGGTGACTCACAGGTCCTCTAAAGGAACGCATGCTCCTGTTAAATCCTCAGCTCCGCCGCCTGTCGTCTCCTTGGATGGTGCTCATCTCACAGAAAGAATCAATTGCCTCCAGAAGTGCGCCCTCATCGGACAGTGGCATTTCCCGGTGATGGATGTTGCTGCATCGAGGAAATGGATTTCTGACCATTGGAAGCCTGTTATAGGCTACACACCTATCATCTCCCATCTCATGAAGGACTGGTTCTGCTTCCAATTCCTTGACGCCGCAGACGCAGATAATATCCTGCGCTCCCCATGGGTTCATAAACGGAGTTTTCTTGCTCTTCACAGATGGTACATTGGATATGACCCGCTAACAAATACTCCCGCTCATAACCTGATCTGGGTTAAACTCCCGAATCTCCCGCTGGAATTTTGGTCAAAGGAAATATTGGAGATCATTGGGAACTCCATTGGGCGTTTTATTTATGCGGATCCCTGGATCTTGGGAGAAAAGGACAAGCGCATTGCATGGATTCTTATTGACCGGGCATACAGAGGCGGATATCCTGAACACATAGACATCACCTGGCGGGGTCTCCGGATTTCTCAACGACTGGACTTCTGGGGCATACCTTTTCGGTGTGCTGCATGCCATCATATGGGCCACCTTATTGCTGACTGCCCTAAACGGGACGCTCACCGTCGCCGCCACCCTCATTATACCAAATCTTCCTGCCGCCACCCCCTCGCTCCCCCTCCATTTCATGTCGATTTGCCTTCCGTCTCCCTCCCATCTCCCCCCCTCTCTCCTCGGATCCCCTCCAATCTCCCTTCGCCTCACCATGCTCCCTCTCATTCTCGTATATCCCCCCCTCCTCTATCTTCCATACCCGAACCTCCTGCCGACGCCCCTATCCGCTCCCCCTCCCCTATTCAGATGGGCGACATATACATGGGCACTATCCCCATTAATATCTCCTCCTCCTCCCCTCCCCGGTTGGCATCCTCCCCCCCTCCCCGGCCGGCATCCTCCCCCCCTTACAGGGGTAAGGCCCCTTTACTGATGGTTACCCCCACCAATTCCCCCGTCTCATCCCCTGCAAATCAATTTGACAGTGACATCGATTCTCTTCTTCATGACCGCTCAGTGGACCTAGAACCCCTCACCATTCACAAGCCCTTCCATCCATCTCCCCCCACCATCAGCCCTGCATCGGGGATGAATATTACTGTCCGTCGAACTGGCCGAGGTGGCTCTCGACACTTTCGCGGACGATCCAACTCTGCTGCACATGGGGACCGATTTTCTTCACTGGTGGATATTCCTATATTTGATATGTCTTCTCCTCGCCCACAGCCTCTTAGAGCAGACGCGGCTGGACCATCCATGACATGATGGACATTATCTCTTTAAATATCAGAGGGCTTGGCGCTGGCCCCAAATTCCTTGCGCTACGGCACTTATTTTCCTCTGCACGTCCGAAAATGGTTCTTATCCAGGAGACTATGCATGATAGCCTCACCTCTATTTCATATTTCAGAAAACTACTCCCCTCATGGTATATTGTTGCTCTCGACGCGCATGGCCATTCAGGTGGACTTGCCACCATGTGGAATCCTATATGGATTCGTGCTGACGCATTCAAATGCTTTGCTGGTATCATGCTCTCTGCCACTTTCCGTGGGCACCATTTTCCCATCAATATATTTAACATATATGCTCCATACATGAACAGGTTTCCATTCTGGCAAAAAAATTTCTCCTCGGATCTCTGTGAGATCCCACACTTGATGATGATTGGTGACATGAATTATACTCTATGCTCCGAGGAAGTCTGGGGTGCTGGGCGGAAGGTGGATCCCATATCAGAATACATCCGCTCCCAACTTATCATCCGAAATCTCATTGATATCGAACCTTCCCCACTGACTCATTCATGGCAGAACGGGCGGACTGGCGCGACATTCATCGCCAAGCGCATTGACAGGATTATTATGATGTCTGACATCATCGACTCACTGGGAATGCCTGAATTCTCCATTGGACATGACTCTATATCTGATCATGGGCCGCTATTCTTCTCATGGCGTCATCATCCCACACGAAGGTCCTCCACTTTTAAATTTGATCATACCTATCTCAGTGACCCTGAATTCAATAACACTGTCACTGCTGCGTGGCATCAATCGGCATCACATGCTCGAGGCCCCTCTCTTCGTGAACGCATGGATTTTATTCGGCCCATTATTCGGTCCTGGCAAATAGACAAAAAAAAGCTCGACTGTTCCGAGCTCTCCAGGATCCAACATGAACTGGATCGTATTCTATCATCGAATGATCCTAATTCTATGACTCTCCATCATAAATGCAAGGTCGCTGATCTCACAAGGAAAAAAACTCGCCTTTTAGAAACACAGGAATCATCTTGGCATCTTAAAAGCAGGGCTCTATGGATGCATTTGGGAGACCGCAATACTAAATTCTTTCACAAATATGCCAATCATAGACGTGAGATTAACTCTATATGGAAAATTCAGGATGGCGCAAATGGTCATTTCACCTCTCAACAGGACATTACTTATGCTGCACTTTCTCACTTCAAAAATCAATATAGCCGCGGCCCGGGAAGTAATATTCATGATATATTATGGAGAACAGACATTTTTCCGGTCATGTTTGATGACTCCATCAATGACGAAATATTTCTGCCGGTCACTGAAGATGAGCTTCATAGAATTCTCAAGGCCTTCAGCAAGGACAAATGTCCTGGTCCTGATGGATGGACCATCGAGTTCTTTCTGCACTTTTTCGACCTCATCAAACTCGAACTCCTCAAGATGATTGAGGATTCACGCATCAACGGCTACATCCATCCTCAATCTACATCCACTCTCATTGCTCTCATTCCCAAAAAGAGAGATGCCGACTCCTTCTCTGACTTTCGACCGATATCTCTGTGCAACATTTCCTTTAAAATCATATCCAAGATCATCTCGGAACGCATCAAAGGTACCCTGGCCGTCCACTTATCTTGTCATCAGCACGCCTTTCTGAAGGGGCGTAACATACTGGACGCTGTTGCATCAACCCAGGAATGCATTTTCTCCATGTTCTCAAAGCATATTGATGGGGCCATTCTTAAGATCGACCTTAAAAAGGCATACGATTGCCTGGATTGGGGCTTTATCCACTGTCTCCTAGTTAAGATCGGTCTTCGAAAGGAAATGATATCCTGGATCATGGCGTGCATTGAGGGCGTTAAATACGCTATCAACATCAACGGCATCCCCTCTCCATTCTTCCATGCCGGCAGAGGCCTTCGACAGGGGTGTCCGCTTGCCCCCATTATATTCATCTTAGCCATGAATACTCTCAGCCTACACATTAACAGGGCCGTGGACGAACTGAGATGCATCCCCATCAATATCTGCAGACAAATATCTCTGTCCCACAACTTGTTCGTCGACGATGTCCTTATATGTGCCATGTTACAGCGATCTTCATGGGAATGTATCCTTGAGATACTCAACAGATTTCAAAAAGCTACGGGCCTCTCTATCAATAATCAAAAATCCATTTTATATTTCCATGGCGAGCGCACGGAACTAATACAGGAAATCGCAGATATGTTCGGCGTACAGACACAATCTTTACAATCTGGCATTTCTTATCTGGGCTTCCATCTGAAAACGCACAGGTATACCGCTTCTGATTGGGACTGGTTAATTGGACGCTATTACAAAAAAATCACTTCATGGGAATATCGAGCTCTATCATTGGCTGGACGAGTCACCCTCACAAAGGCAGTATTGACCCACATGTCTGTATACTGGGCGCATCTGTTCTATTTGCCCACCAGGACTATCAATTGCATCAATCGAATCACCGCCACATTCATTTGGGGAGGATCCACAAAGAAACAAAAGATGCATCTGGTTAAGCTGGACCATATATCAATCCCAAAACGGCAAGGCGGCTGGGGCATCTTAAACTTACGCATCTTTGGACGTGCGCTTCTCTGCCGAACACTTTGGAGGGGAATTTTCGCCCCATCCCCATGGGGTAAAATTGTCCGCATCAAATACTTAAAAGGAAAACCAGTGGAATTCTGGTATCGGCGTGGTATCATCGGGCCCAGATCTGGCTCCCCCATTTGGAACAGCATGCGCAAAATTCAACCCTTCTTCATATCCAGGCTGAGATGGCGATTTTTTTCTGGCAGCAGCATACATATTGGCATCGATCCTTTAATATGTAATCAGTCCGACATTAACATACCAATGGGTCTCATCACACAGCTACAGAGACAAGGAATATACACGTGGGATAAACTCATCAATGATTGGCATGGATCCACACCCGTGTGGAAGAATGGGCGCGACCTCAATCTTCAGGATTTATGGGATGGGATATGGAAATCCATCACAGAGCAGCTAAATGGTAGTGCTATCCACCGATATGGAGTCAAAGATCAATTATTATGGACTGTTTGTTTTTTTAAAAGACCTGTTTCTGTCAAAGACATCTACTCACACTTGGTAAACAACAGAATTCCATATCAGCCACCAATCTTCCCTTACATTTTTTGGAAAGCAAAATGTCCACCGAAGATCATACACTTTGCCTGGCTCGTTTTCTACAACAAGAACTTATCATGGGACAATCTCAGGAAAAGATATTGGCATGGACCCAGCAGATGCACCATGTGTAAATCAGAAGAAGAAACAAATCTCCACATGTTCATCAAATGCCCGATCATCCAGCAGACCTGGTATGTATTATCAAACATTTTTGATTTTCAACTGACTGATTTTCTCTCTCCTAGTGCAGCCCTTATATGGTGGAGCAAACAGGCCGGGAATAGACGTTATCTCATCCTCATCCTGCTATGGGACGTTTGGAAATGGCGGAATGCACACATATTCAAAGACTCCGTCATGCCCACATCGTCCATATATGACAACATAATGACTGATTGGCACATGTATTTTGGATCCGCATGATCCACACATCATCCCGGATTTCTCTCTATGAACAGAAGATCCTATTTCTGCATTTTTGAATGGACAAAATTATGTTATAAGCTCTTAAACAATGGTATATCTGTCCTAGGATGTGGCTGCATATATGTCCCTTAGTTATTGATAAAATCTCATGCCATTTGCCATATGAAGTTTATATTTGGACTATCTGTTTTCCAGATCATACTTCTATAACATAGACTGTGGCTAATATAGCTACCATTATGTATTTCTCATGAAGACAGT
>APFE031107375.1:0-18980 GCA_000404065.3 Pinus taeda
GTTGCATAGATGTGTAATCACTCAGAATTCACTGATTGTGCTCTGATTTCCTGTATGCATTTATGAACTGTGGTTTTATATGAGTTGTGTTCTGAACATCTAAATGCTAAGTGCCCTGACTTATATGTAAAGGCAGTGTCATTGTTTACTGAAGTATGATTGACTCCATAGGCCCAATGGAAACTTATGTAATGTGTATCCAGCCTTCATATTTGTTAATGTTATTCCACAAGAGTTAGCCATCTTATTATTAGTCAAAATCAATAACCCTTTGAGAGAGCCCTCTCAGGCTAAGGAGGCTAAGCCTTAGTCAAAAGATTGGTTTGAAATAGTTACTTAGAGTCAACCTGACCAGCAGCCTATCAGGATCTGATTTTGAGATAACAGCACCCACAGTCACCGTTGCAGTAACTCTCTTCATGAGTTTTGTTGTTTTCCCATTTGACTGAAATCTGCACTTGCTTGAATTTCATGCATCACTATTCACTTAGATCTGCACCAGCTTTCCACCCGCATTTATTCCTTCCTCTTTTCAGGTTTCCCTTAGGCAGGTCTGGGCTACCACATGATAGGTTCCCGATTTGCTTGATGTTTCAGCTGACATTGGCTTGCCGTCAGTGTCTTCTCTATCTCCAGGTACAACAGGTGTTGAGAAGATTCTCAACAGTACAGGTAATATGGTCTCCAAGAGAGTTGGATCAAAGGACATAGTTGAAAGTAGTCCAGGAGATGTGGTTGAACAATTGTCTATGAGCTTGACCGTTTTTACAAACATACACCTGTTCATTGAGAAATACATAAAGATCACATGGCAAGACATCAACACTATATTAAAAAGCAACTTTTATGGAAATCTAGAGGACCGTCATCTCTATGTCAACAATCATATGTCAGGATTGTACATGGTTGCATTCAGGTATCCCACCTTCCCATGTGCAAATGTGATCCATTGGATTGTCTCACACACTGATCCTAAGATGATGATTCTGAGCAATGTGAGTGGAGCTAAGCTTGCTACCTTTAGGGAAAAATATTATCAACATATGTATCATTTTTCACAGTTGATGAAGAGGATGGATGCACCGTTCTACACTCCCAACAACAATGTGAATACAAGAGACATATTGAAGCATTGGGTAATGGAGCCATCAAAGTCTAGGATGACAACTAACTAGATATACAAGACAAAGAGACCCAGCAAGGCTTACAAATTCTTGGTCATCCTTGCATGTCGCTTGTATCACCAAGACAATATGGAAACCTTCTTGCAGAGTTTGGTTGTTATGTTAGATCAATTGGCAAGTGAAGGAAAACATTTCAACTAGTCTGACATGTTGGCTCTCCAACTGAAAGTGCATGTATCAAATTCCCAAAGTTTGTCGTCAGTCTGCCCAAGGATCAACAAGAAATATTCTTCATGTCTTCCAACATACCTGACATAATCTGTGCCTGTCAATATTTTCCTGGCATAGGTTGGGCATGGACACCTTCAAGGAATGTTGGGAACATTTATTACAAGCCTCTCTCAGAGTGTAGATTCTGAGGAGTCATGGGTAGACTATTTGATCAGTTCATTTCCCCTTTGTACACAATTATCTTTGAACAAGATCTATCTTACATGTCCCAAGTAACAATGGAGGCATTGTTGAACATTGTAGATTAGTACGCCTAACCTAATGGCACCTTCATCATGATTTACAATGCAAAGAAGGCTCCATATTTGTTGCTGAAATTTTCCACGAGCAAGTTGATCATGTAGGAGGTTACATACCACATCTTGACAGGGTTATTATTTAGATTTCATAGGAAGAACAAGGAACCATGGTATATGTTTCCTATGCCAATTGGGTTGTACGCGATCCAAAGTTTGAAAGAAGCAGATTTTGAGGTCGAGGACTTGAAGAATTTTAAGTTTTACACCAAGAGTTTCAATATGTATCATCTAGATGGCTTATGCAGGGATCCCTGTTCGAGAGTGTACTATCCTTGGATCGATGGGGCATGTTATTGGATAGAGGAAGAGCCTTAAAGATATCACTATAATTCCTCTAGGCTTAAGGAACCAGCTAGTGTGGCAGTAGAATGCCTAGCAGTGCTCAAGGAAAAAACACCACTAGGAAACGAAATGACAACAACAACAAGCAACAAACCTGTGTGAGATAAAGGCAAGAGGAAGATTTTTGAAAGTGCATAGCTGAAGCAAAGCTACAAGTTTAAGTAAGATCCACTTGTTGAGAGAGTAACTTTGGAGATAGAAGCAAAGAGGCATCAGTGCGACAGGAGAGGGTCATAAAAAAGGAGAGATAAGAAAATATTGGAAGTCTAGACAGAGAAGAAGTTGTAGGAAGTAGAGCAGAAGCTCAAAGAAGAACAATACTTGCACAAAAGAGAGAAGGAAGCGCAACATGAATTGGAACAGGAATAGGAACAAGAGGAAGTGAAAGGCTCACAAACAAATTCTGCCAATACAAGTTGAAGACTCAGATCTAGCAATAGATAATGAATAGGGTGAGAAGCCACAGGAACAGAAACTTGCTTACTAGGATGAATAGATAGTAGAACATATGGATACAGAGATGGAACAACTGGAATAGGATCAAGACACTGACCTCATTCAAAAAGCAACAGATGTCAATTCATAGGCTTCACCAGCTCTATCAATAGAGAAATTCCCAAGTGAAGAAGGGGATACTATTCTCCTTGAGGATAATCTTGGAACAGATGTATACAACATAGCCTTTCATGAGTCACAACACAAAGTTTTACAAGCACGTAGAGCATACATCTCGGATGAGCATGTATCACCTATGCAATTTTAAGAATGGGTGATTATGTCAATTGTACGAAGATATCTAGCTGCCTTGGTTGATGCTACAAAGGCTTATGTTGAAGCCATGAGCTCGAGTGTGAAGTTTTTGATAACAGAAAATCAACGCATAACTAAGGAATTTCAGGCAACCAGGCAAAGAGAGGAACAATCAACAGGATTTGCCAGAGAAGAGATTAAGAAACTGATACTTGCTGAAGTATTGCCTCTTGAGATGGTCATGTGAATACTGTATGACAACTTCGACACCATGCACAAGCTAGTTTTCTATCTACATGGTCATCAACAACGTTACACTAATATAGTGTGAGCACTCACAGATATACATGTCATTGTTAATCATGTACAAACATTGACAATGAGGTACAAGTGAGGCTTGCTTCACTTGCACAAGATGATGAAGCCATAGGTAGAGTTGGAGAAAGAACACATCTAAAGTCTAATTCTATACTATGAGGAACTCCCACCACTCATCAAAGCCAAATAGAAGAACCAAGTCTGAGAGGAGATCCACCCATACTTTGATCAATTGATGCACATGACCACTAGTGCTAATTTGTAGATTCGCGTAGAGAATATGTAAATATATGTCTCCAATCCGATTGTGCTTAAGACTAAGTTGCATATGTTAGAGGATGAGTTGGACAGAGGTTCCATATTAGTATAATTGGAAGCAATGGAGAAAAGAGTTCATTTCGAGAAAGACACCATCAAATAGTATATAGAAACCATTGCACAATACCAAGATTGGCATGAGTTTCTCACCAAGGATAATAGAGAGGAACTTGATGAGCTGGTCTTTCCACATCCATCCTAGTCTTATCATTGTCTTATTTGGTTCACTCAAGCCGATTTTTTTCCCATATGGGTATATGTGGAAAATATACTATTATTGTAAACATGATGTAAAGTGAAATTCCAAGTGTCATTAGTGGAATGCAAACAATCATATGCGATGTAAACAGTTATGTAATGAAGTTGAAGAGTCATGAGGGTAGTCCAAGAGTCACAAAGGGGAATGTTAAGGCTTACCCCATCCTTTGTTATAAATAGAGCCTCATAACTCATAGAACAAGATTTTGGGATCCAAGATTTTGCTAGGCATTGCTTAGAGAGGGCTTGGAGAGTATTCTGACAAGCCTTGGCTTCTCCACAGTGCAGAGCGAGTACATCTCATTGGAGGTGTAGATAGTGTTGACTGTAATGTTCCACTATTGGTGCTAGTGGCTACCATGGTTGTATGTAAGGATGGAAATTATTCTTTATATATAATTTAAAAAATCCAACACATCTTCATTCATATGTTTTTATTGTCGTTCCACTATTTTGGTTACTTTAGCAATCTATGTTTTTAACTTACACATTTGTTTATGAACTATTTCTTATACGAATGTATGAATCTTGTTGAAGTCATGTTGTTGGTTTAACACATCAATTTGGATTGTTGACTATTCTGCTTTCGAACTTGTGATATCATTTAGCTCAAGTGTTCGTTTTAGGCTATGTAGTATTATAGAATTCTAAGTGGCACACTTCCTTTTCCCCTCCATGTGTTAGAACCTCCCCATGCATCTCTCTTGACTTGCTGCAAGGTCACACACTTGCTTCTGGAAAATATATCTTGCTTACTTTTGGGCGCTATGGCATTCAAGACATAGCTTTACTACCCACTACTAGGACTCCTACTTCAAATGGTCTAAGGTCTAGTTGGGACTTCTTACCAGCGAGATCCCTTGAAATGTTGGCGGGTCTAGCACCACCAATGTTTCTAGTGCTAGAAGGAGGGCTAGATGATAAGCTAAGTCATCAAAGTCTGTTTTGAATCTCTCCACATCTTTCATGATTTACTATACAGTTAATCCTCTGAGGTGTATGTCTTATGGAAATTATTTGGAAATATCGGAGGAGCTTTGAAATGAATTTTCATATACCACATACGATGGTGAAGGCGAAGGAGATTTTCTTAGATAGAAAATTGCCTTTGCTAGCTTTTGTGAGAGTCATGAAATCCATGAGGAATACATTTCCTATTTGCTATTCACATTCCTGCTTCGTGGTCACACACCAATTTGGTGTGTCATACTGACCAATGCCTCTATTCACTCTTTTGATAAGTTGGTTGGAGAGTTGAAAAGTTATTTCTAATAGTACGATTTTTAAACACTCAAAAAGAAAATTATGGAATTACAGAAAGCATCTGATGAATCCCTTGTGCAATTTCGGGATTTCTTTTGTAATATTGCATTTCAAATCCCCGAAGATGAAATTAATTAGAAATTTTGTCATGAAATATTTCAGTATCTTCTCCACACATTTGAAAATCCACATATCTTAGAATCATTCAAACCTCGCCTAGCATACCTCAGTGTTAGAGTTGCCAAATCTTAGATGGACAAAGTTTTTGTCCCAAGTGACCATCCATCTTCTTCTCATCAAATAGCTTTAGCTCTATAGTGCGAGGTGGGAGAAGTTGTGAAACCATCCGTTGAACTATCACATCCACCCATTACACCTACTATGGATATCTGCACAGATTTGGTTTGCAAGTCCATCAGTTGTCATGCTGTCTTGTCTTCTCAACCTCTGTCTTCTGGTTTATGATGAGTAAGTGTGGGAATATGAAGAATAACTTGTAGTGAACGATGACCTCCCTTTTTTCACAACTCATCCACTTTATCCTGACATCATTTGTGATTGTGCCATTTTTTACTTGTGAAAACTCATTATCGGATGTTTCTAATTCTGATCATCCACAAAATACACAGGATGTGAGTCTATTATTACATTGTGGAGGGGACACATCTTTCTTCTCAAATCCATTCAATATTTCATCTATCATTTCCAGAAAAATAGAGGGTGAACATTCTTGTTTTTTATCAACCCCTCTGTATGATTCGTCAGATCATGAGTATGTCGATGAACATATCGAATTTTCTAATTGTGGTTGTCATGATTTCTTCACTCCTCCATATGACCATGATGCTATTTCATCCACTATTGATATTTCTAGGCCACTAGTCTTTGATGATCTACTTGTTGATGAATTCGAAACCCCGCAAGATGTTGAGGCACTTTAGCCCGAGATGATGGTTATATCAGATCCTCACTATCGTAAGGTCAATCCTACCTTAGATCAGAAATTTGTTGAAACAACCAAGGCTTCTCATCACTCTCCTATTTGAATTGAAGATCAATCTAGTTCACAGATTTAACATAATCCACCTAAATCACATGATCCCATCGCTCAAGCATTAGAGGAATCAAATACAATGAGTACTCATGCGAAACATAAGTTGCCCTTCCTTTTCATGTTTTCTCAATTGTCGCAGTCAAAAGAGTGTGCATGTTTGTTGTGTGTGCATAGTGTGTTGCACAAACATGATACATTTGCATAATCCTTATCTTGAGCATTAATTATTTTCCTTTCTGTGGAAATTTTTAAACTCATAAAATTTTGGTCTTCACTATTTTATCTTTCTTATTTGCTAGTTTACATGCTTATCTTTATTATTAACTAAGTCTTCACCAACATGGGTCAACCAATGCGTTGATGGATGCATTAGAAATATCACTTTAAGTGAATACGCCCATGCGCTATTTAGATTAGGACTAGGAGTAGTGTTTTCTTTTGACAGCTTTGTTCGCATGTTCGCTTTGACTTCGTGTTTGTGTTGCTCGCTTGCTTTCTTACTTAGTTTTCTTTCTTATACGTCTTCTCTTTTATTGTTTGTTTTTTTTCTTGTTATGCACCTTCACATGAAGTCGTGTGTGGCTCTCGAGAAAAGCAAGGTGAAGTACAAGAGGAATTATACAACTATGAACACTTAGTTATATGTTGTCCTCTTTCCTTATGAAGAGATTATTTTCTTTAGCCAATGATACCCTAATGGAAAATATGTTCTGTTCAAAGTGAGTCTTGGTGAAAACACAACGCCTGCTCTTTTAAATGGTACTACCTACTCTAATTGGTTTTTATGGGTTAACCCTTCTCAGCTCAGTCAAGTAGACTAAGGTGAGGGTGAAAACCTTAACAAGTATGTCAGAGGTATATATAACATACTTCTCTGAAGGGACGACCTCTTGTTCTATTAAAATGTTAGGATCCCTATTCCGCCTCTAAAATAGATAAGTGCCTATGCACAATTTTTTGACAATGAAAAAAATGGAAAGAAAAAAAAACAAATAAGGAGAAAGAAGAGAAAGAATTCCTACGCAGAGAGTTGATGCAAGTAACTCTACTGGGGTACTGACTAGGCTTGCTAGTAGCGAAGTGATTCTTGTGTCCCTCATGACTCTGCCGTGGTACTCTCTAGTCCTAGTGGTAGAAGAACAACTCTTATTGTGTTTCCTCCTCGAAGGTGTACAAAAAGGAAACACTTTAGACTGTGGATGAAAACAGTCATAACAATATAAATAGCCACTAAACATTGTAGATCTATAGGAAATGATAGAAAAAAAACCTGCTAAAGCCCTGATCTATGCCACAATCATAGTTAAACAACAAAATGGAATAGTAAAACAAACACAAATAACTCCAATAATCCGATGGAAACCAGATATATAAAGAATATATTTTATTAAACAAAACATGTGAAGGGAACAAATAATGTTACTAGTCCCCCTGTATGGGATGGTTCTTAGCTATCCTAAAATATATTTAGCTTTTGTAGAGTATCCCTCTTCTATAATGTGTAAAATCCAGAAAATAAAATGTTTGAGCTCAATGAGAACTCAAATGAAAAAGAAGATGGTGTGCAAAAAGTATAATAATCAAAGCAACAACAATGAGTGCAACAATGAAAATAATAAAAAATGAAGAATGAATGGAAAATTGTTCTATTTATAACAAAATATTAAGTTATCCTTGAATAATGAGCAATAATAAAATATTATTAACCCCATTTTAGGAATAACCATTTGGAATATTTTATTATATTTGGTTAGAGAGAAAAAGTATTTAAACTTTTATTTAGAAATAATAAATAAATAAATGGTTTATTTATCATCTCAAGAAATATGGTGAAGGAATAACAAAAAAAAATGAGTTATTTAATTATTCCTAAGGGATTTAGTCAAACTTGAGAAGGAATAATAACTAATTAGTGATTAATTAATTATTCTTAGTGAAAAATAGGATAATTAATTATTTATCTATTTATTTATCATAATTGGGTCAAATGTGACAAGGAATATTAATTAAACAAGGTTTTACTTAATTATTCCTATAATATAGTTAAACAAATAGTGATTTATTTAATTATTCTTCATGCATTTAATTATAAATTGCTTAACAAATGTGGTTTATTAAGCAATTTCTCAGAGTGAAAGGAATTTTACTATGTTAAAATTGGCCTTACATGGTGTACTTCAATACATATAGTAAATTACGGCTAGATGATCAATTTTTTGTGATAACAACAACACTAGAGATGAAACTAAAACTCTTACATTTATATTACTTGTGCACCAATATACTACTCATCCCCATTCGAAACAACTCACTCCAAGAACAACGCAGAAGCTTCCCCTCAGTGTTTATTTTTTGCATGCTATGGTAGGTTTTCTAGTTCCCTCCTAAATAATGAAATTATTTGTTGCATGCACAACATCTTTTCCTGAAAAAGAAAGAAAGAAAAAATTGTAAAAGCATCCCCAGATTTTATGGATCTATTTTTATCAGCTGGGAGTTACATGCAAAACCAATTTAGAAACTTCTTTCCAAGTGTCACTTTTTCCATAATTGTGGCATGCGCGTCATAAACTATAAGCTTCTAAATCTATTTAAATGATTCATGAGACCTCATTATTCACATTCGATCTTGCAGCTATGGCATTCTCGAGGCATCTAGGAACTTTTCACACAGTCAGTGCAGCTTTTTCGGGTAAGTTTTACATTTCATGTCTTTTGTTTTTTTTTGTCGCTTTTGATTTTTTGACTTATGTGAGTGATGTTTCACTTGTTTTACTCAATGACCATTGTCATTTCAATGTGTTTTCACTTGTAGAAGTGTCATTTCTAGTGTTTCATTGTGTTTCCTTAGTGTTGCATGCATGACCCTGTTATTGCACCAACAATCATCGTTGTGGAGACTCCCTTAATGAGGTTTGTTGATTTCCCATTTGAATGATTTGTGAACTTGCTTGAATTTGATGCATAACTATTCATGCATATCTCAGCTAGCTTTTCACACACATTTAATCATTCCCATTTTGGGGTTGCCTTTAGGAAAATTTGGGCTACCTTGGCCTAGATATTGCTTCTCCCAGCATGGCTGCGCATTCCCAAAAGTCAAGGCTTTGCCTTGCCTCCAGGAATTGGAGAGAGGCTACCCACATTGCCTCGCAGTTGTGCTCTACACAATCCTGGGAGGCAATGTCCCAATCCTGCCCACTAGAACTGTGAAATGCGTAGTTCCAACGAGAAATCCATCTTGACTGAACTATGTGTTACGCAGTTCCAGTCCATAGTTAGCTTCTTTGGATTTCACATTGTGCAATTCCAATTAGCAATAGACCTCACTCGAGCCTTGGACTGCGTAATGCATAGTTCCATCTAATAGTCTCCCAACCTCTCAAAGTTAATGTTGTGCAATCTTGCCCTTTAGTCACACATCTTGCCACATGATTGGTTCCTGAGTTGCTTGATGTTTTTAGATGAGATTAGCTTTCCATGAGTGTCGTCTCTATCTCTAGGTACAAAATATGTTGAGAAAATTCTTGACAGTATAGGTAGCATGGTCTCCAAGAGAGCTAGATCAAAGGACACAGTTGAAAGTAGTACTGGAGATGTGGTTGAAAATTTGTCTATGAGATTTCCCTTTTATACAACCACACACCTATTCAGTGAGGAAGACATAAATATCACAAGGCAAGACATCAACACTATACTCAAAAGTAACTTGAGGGGAATCTGGAGGACTTTCATGTCTATGCCAATAATCATAAGTCACTATTGTACAAAGTCGCATGCAGGTATCCCACCTTCCCATGTGTAGACGTGATCCACTGGATTGTCTGACACACTGATCCTAAGATGATGATACTAAGCAATGTCAATGGAGTTTAACTTGCTACCTTTAGGGTCGAAGATTATCAGTAGATGTATCATTTTCCACAACTGGTGAACATGATGGATGCACTATTTTACACTCCCAACAATAGCGTGAACACAAGAGACATCTTGAAGCATTGGGTAAGGGAGCCATCAAAGTTCAGGGTTATACCTAACTAGATATACAAGATAAAGAGGCTCAGGAAGGATTACCAACTCTTGGTCATATTCTCATGTCGGCGTTATGGCGAAGAGAGTATAGAAGCCTTCCCACAGAGTTGGGTTGCTATTTTGGATCAACTGGAAAGTGAAGGAAAATCTTTGAATTGTTTCGACATGTTGGCTCTCCAGCTGAATGTGCATGTATAAAATGGTTGAAGTTTACCCAATGATCATAAAGAAAGATTCTTCATGTCCCCTTACATGCTCGATGAAATATGTTCTCGTCAAACGTTTCTTGGCATGGGTTGTGAATGGACACCTTCATAGAATGTTGTGAAGATGTGTTGCAAGCTAATCTCAGAGTGAAGCTTTCAAGGATTCATGGCTAGACTATCTGACCACTTTATTTCCCCTTTGTACACGATGATCTTTGAACAACATCTACCTTCCATGTCCCAAGCAGCAATGGAGGTATTATTGAACATTGTAGATTCGTACACATCACTCGATGGCACCTTCGTTAGGATGTACAGTGTGGAGAAGGCTCTACATCTGTTGCCGAATTTTTCCATGAACAAGTTAGTCATATAGGAGGTTGCATACCACATCTCAACAAGATTATCAGCTAGACTACATAGGAAGAAGAAGGCACCATGGCCTATGATTCCTTTGCAGACTAGGTTGTATGCGATCTTGAGTTTGAAAGAAGAGGATGCCAAGGTCTACGACTTCATGAAATTTAAGTTTGGAATCAAGAGTTTCGATATGTACGATATGCATGTCTTATGTAGGGACCACTGTTCAAGAGTTTACTATCCTTTGATCTACGGGGCATTTGATTGTCTAGCGAAAGACCCTTGGAGAAATTCCTATAACTCCTTTAGACTCAATGAGCTAGTCAATGAGGTAGTAGAATGACTAGCACCACTCAATGTAGCAACACCACAAGGAGTAACAACGAAAGAAAAAACAAGTAATAAATCGATGTAAGACAAAGGAAAGAGGAAGATTGCTGAAATCATAGAGGTGGAGCACAACTACAAGTTTAAGCAAGATCCACTTGTTGAGAGAGTAGCTTTGGAGATAGAAGCAAAGAAGAAACAATGTGACAGGAGAGGAGTGTGAAAAGGAGAGATAAGAAAATATTGGAAGAGATAGAGAGAAAGTTGTAGGAAGTAGAGAATAAGCTCAAAGAAGAATAAGAGATGCACAAAAGAGAGAAGGAAGCAGAGTAGAAATAGGAGCATGAATAGGAACAGGAACAGGATGAAGCGCAAGGCACACAAATAGCACAAATTGTGCCGATATAGGTTGAAGACTCGTATTCAACAACAGATGATGAACAGGGTGAGGAGCTGCAGGAACAAGAACTTTTTCATCATGATGAATTGATAGTAGAACAAATGGATATGTAGATGGAACAGTCATAACAGGATCATGAAACTGACCTCATGCTGAAAAGAATCAAGGTCACCCAATAGGGTTCACCTGATCCAACAATAGAGAAAGTACAGAGTGAATAAGGGCATACTCTTCTCCTTGAGGACAAACTAGGAATAGATTTGTATAACATAGCCTTTGATGAGTCACATCACATAGTTGTACAAGCGCGTAGAGTGCATATTCGAGATGAGCATGCAACACTTGTGCACTTTGAAGAATGGGTGATTATGTCATATGTGCGAAGACATCTAGTTGCCTTGGCCGATGCTACAAAGGCTTATGGATAATCCAATAGATCCATTGTAAAGTTATTGCTAGAAAAAAATGAGTGCATGGCTAAGGAATTGAAAGCGGTCAGGTAGAGATAAGAACAATGAACACGATCTGCCCAAGAAGAGATGAAGAAAGTGATACTGGTTGAAGTGTCATCTCTTGAGACAGTCATGCGCAGATTGTATGATAGGTTCATCATTGTGCACAAGGCAGTTGTCCATCAACATGGTCATCAACAACAATGCACTAAGATAATGTGAACACTCACAGATATACATGTCGTTGTTGATCATGTATAAACATGGAGAATGAGGTACAAGGGAGCCATGCTTCACTTACACAATATGGTGAAGCCACAGGTAGAGTTGGACAAAGCACACATCAGGAGTATGATATGAAACTATGAGGAACTCCCACCACTCATCACTAATGTTGAGGCTTCGTACGCAAAATTTTACAAAGTTTTTGATGTCATGGTAAGAATGCATGACACCTTGTCAATTGGAACACTCACCAAAGCCAAAGAGAAGAACCAAGTCTGGCTAGATCTCGAGACATACTTTTATTAGTTGACGCACAATGCCACTCATGTAGATTTGCATATCAACGTAGAGAATATGCAGAGATATGTCATCAGTACGTCTATCCTCAAGACAAAGTTGTGCATGTTACAAGATGAGTTGGAAAGAGGTTCCATATTAGTATACCTAGAAGCGATGGAGGAAAGAGTTCATTTCCAGAAAGACATCATCAAATAGTATGCAGACACCATTATGCGATACCAAGCTTGGCATCAATTCATCACCGAGGATCATAGAGAGGATGTTGATGAGCTGGTCTTTCCACAGTCATCCGAGTCTTAGTGTTGTCTTATCTGGATGACTAAAGCCTATTTTTGTCCCCCATGGGTATATGTGGAAAATTTATTATTATTGTAAACATTTTGTAGAGTGAAATTCAAAGTGTCATTAGTGGAATGAAAAAAGTAATGTTCGATATAAAGAGTTATGTAATGAAGTTGAAGAGTCATGAGGATAGTCCAAGAGTCACAAAGGGGAATGTCAAGGGTCACTCCACCTTTTTTTATAAATAGAACCTCATAAATCATAGAACATGCTTTTGGGAGCCAAGCATTTTCTAGGCATTGCTTAGATAGGGCTTGGAAATTATTGTGATGAACCTTGGCTTCTCCACATTGCAGAGTGAGTATATCTCTTTGGAGGAGCAAGCAGTGTTGAATGTAATGTTCCACTATTGGGCCTAGTGGCTATCATGGTTGCATGTATGGAAGGAACTTTCACTTTATATATAATATAACAAATCCAACACATTTTCATGCATATGTTGTTATTGTAGTTCAACTATTCGAGTTAGTTTAGAAATGTATGTTGTTTAAGTTATGCATTTTTGTATGGGCTATTTAGTATATGGTTGTATGAATCTTGTTGAAGTCATGTTGTTGGTTTAACCCATCACTTTGGATTTCGACTATTCTGCTTTCCAACATGTGATGTCATTAAAATTCTGTGTTCCTTTTAGGTTTTTTACTATTACAGGCTTCTAAGGGGCATAATTCCTTCTCCCCTCCATCTGTTAGAACCTCGCCATCCATCTCTCTTGACTCACTGCAATATCACACACTTTATTCCAACAAATATATCTTTCTTACCTCTGTGTGTTATCACAATCAAGGAATAGCCTTACTACCCACTATTGGGAATCCTACTCCAAATGGTCTAAGGTCTAGTTGGGACTTCTTACTGGGATGATCCCTTAACATGTTGGTGGGTTGAGCATCGTCGACATTTCTAGTGCTAGAAGGAGGGCTAGATGAAAAGCATAGTTCTCAAAGTATGTTTTGAATCTCTCCACAACTTTCATGACTTACTATATAGTTAATCCTCTGAGATGTCTGTCTTAAAATGATTTTGAAATATTGGAGGATACTTTTAATGAATTTTCATGTAACACACACAACGGTGAACGTGGAGTATCTTTTCTTAGACACAGAGTTGCCTTCTCTAGCTTTTGTGAGAGGCATGAAATCCATGACGATTACATTCCCTGTTTGTTGTTCATGTTCGCGCTTCATGGGCATGCACGGATGTGGTATGTCACACTACCCGCTGTATCTATTTACTCTTTTGATGAGTTGGTTAGAGAGTTGACAAGTGCTTTCTATCAGTACCATCGTCAAGCACTCAAAGAGAAAATTTTGGAATTATGGAAAGCATCTGATGAATCCCTTGTGCAATTTTAGGATCGCTTTTATAATATTGCATTTCAAATCCTCGAAGATGAAATTGATTGGAAATTTCTTTGTGAAATTAGTATCTTCTTCACATATCTAAAAATCTACATATCTTAGAAACATTCGAATGTCTCCCAGCATACCTCAGTGTTAGAGCTGCCAAATATCAGATGGACAAGGTTACTGTCAGAAGTGATCCTCTGTTTGCTTCTCTTCAAACATCTCTAGCTCCACAGTCCAAGGTGGGAGAAGTTGCGAAACCATTCATTCGATTGACACATACTCCCATCCCACGTACTTTGGATATCTACACTTATTTGGTTTGCAATAACATTGATTTTCATGTTGTCTTGTCTTCTCAACCTCCAACTTCTCATTCCATTGGTCCTTCGGATTGTATTGTGTTATGTTCTCCCATTTAGGACTAAAAATATTGTGTTCAAGTGGAACGAGTTGTCGTTGTTGAACAACCAACTTGCATTGTCATTTATGATGAGTATGTGTGGGAATTGGAAGAAGAACCCACGACGAAGGATGACCCCCCTTTCATCTGCACCTCATTCGCTTTATCCTAACATATTTTGTGATTATGCCATTTTTTTCCTTGTGAAAAATCATCACCGGATGTTTCTACTTCCAATAATTCATAGAACACACCGAATGTCAGTCTATTACTACATTATGGAGAGGACACATCTTTATTTGCAATTCCATTCAAATTTTTATCTGTCATTTCCAAAAAGAAGATGGTCAAAATTCTTGTTTTCATCAACCCCTCTCTATGATTTGTCAGATCATGAGGATGCCGATGAACATATCAAATTTTATGATCATTGTTGTCAGTATTTCATCACTCCTCCATATGATCATGATGCTATTTCTTTCATTGTTGATCTTTCTAAGCCACTAGTCTTTGATGATCTACATGTTGATGAAGTCGAAACCAAGCAAGTCGTTGAGGCACTTCAGCCGGAGATGATGGTTATGCCAGGTCCTTGCTATCTTGAGGCCAATTCCAATTTAGATTAGAATTTTGTTGAAGCAACCAAGGGTCCTCATCACTCTCATGTTTTCATTGAAGATAAATCTAGTTCACATATTTCACATCCTCCACCCAAATCACATAATCCCATCGCTCATGCATTGGAGGAATCATATACAATGATCACTCTTGCGAAATGTAATTTGTCTTTCTTTTTCATGTTTTCTCATTTGTCACCGTCAAAAGCGTTTGCATGTTCATTGTTTGTGCACAATGTGTTGCATAACCATGATACATCTGCATATTTCATATCTTTCACTTTTATCCTTTTCTTTTATGTGGACATTTTTAAACTCAGAGCATTTCGGTCTTCACTATTTTATCTTTCTTGTTTGTTGGTTTACATACTTATCTTTGTTTTTAACCAAAACCTAACCAACATGGGTCAGCTAATGCACCAGTGGCTACATTGGATATATCACTTTACATGAATAGGCCCATGTGTTGTTTACTTTAGGAGTAGGATTAGTGTTTACATTTGACTATTTTGATCACATGTTTTCTTTGCATTCGTGTTTGCATTGCTTGCTTGTTTACTTACTTAGTTTGATTTGTTTTACTTATGCTCTTTACTTTTTCTGCACCGATAGGTTTGGTTTTGCATGAAGATGTGCATGGCTCTTGAGACAAGCAAGGTGAAGCATACAAGGACTTGTAAAAGTATAAGCACTTGGTTATCTATTGTACTCTCTCCTTATGAAGAGCTTGTTTTCTTCAGTCGATGATACCCTCATGGAAAATATGTTATGTCTAGAGTGAGTCTTGGTGAAAAGATAACACTTGCACTTTTAACTAGTACCACTTATTGTAATCGATTTTTCTGCATTATCCCTTGTAAGTTGAGTCAAGTAGAGTAAGGTGATGGGGAAAACCTTAAAAAGTATGTCAAAGGTATATATAACATACTTCTCTAAAATGACAACCTCTTATGCTCCCAATAAGTTGGGATCCCTCTTCCGCCTTTGAAATAGATAAGTGCCTATGCAGAGTTATTTGAAAACGAAAAAATGAAAAAGAAAAAAGATAGATAAGGTGAAAGAAGAGAAAGGATTCCTACATATAGAGACGATGAAATTAACTTTGTCAGGGTACTGACCAGGCCTGCTCATAGCAAAGCGATGATTGTGTCCCTGTATGACTCCATTGGAGTACTGTCTAGGCCTACTGGCAGCGGAGCAACACCAGAGATGAAATTAAGACGCTGAAATTTATATTACTTGTGCACCAATATACCCCTCATTCCCAATTGAAACAAATCCATTGACTTGGCTTGGTATGTGTGTTGACCAATCAAGAGGACGGCAGGGACTATATATTTAACTCAAGCTTAGTGCTAAATCCATGAAGATCAGAGAATTGAATAATACTTCCGGAGGACCTAGACTCACATTACGCGAAACAAGGTCCATATACAGAGCTGGACTTATACCAATGTGTTGCCAATGTTGTAGCAGTTACAACCACCCTCTAAATTTTTTCCTTTGCTTCATTTTGGACCCTCCCTCCTTGAAATCTTAGCAGCCATCGTGTACTGCTCAGGTACTCATGTTTCATTCAATTTTATCTTTCACTTGAAAACTTGTGTTCACTTACGTGTTTTGTTGGCTAACCACAAGCTGGCCCAACACTTGGTTCAAAACTGGTCTTGTGTTGTCTAGGAAAACTTCTCCGTCCTAGAGGAAAGTAGCCTTACACTCAGGAATTCCGTAGAGAAACCTAACAACTTCCCTCCACTCAAACATTGTGCAAAGCAAGCCATATAGCCTTGCTTTGGAAATTTGCGAAGAGAAGGTCATCCATCCCTGCTCTAGAAAATTGCGCAGAGCAGTTTATCAGCACTGCTCTCTAGAAATTCATAGAGAAAGCTAACAAACTTTGTCTAGAAAATTTCATAGAATGGGTGAGACAGCCTTGGCCACTCAACGCAGAAACAATGCAGAAGCTTCACCTTAGTGGTTGTCTACTGCATGCGTTGGTAGGTTTCCCAATTCCCTCCTCAACAACATAATTCTTCCTTACATGCAGGGAAAAATTTCTTGAAAAATAAAAAAAAAGGAAAAAAGTTAAAAAGAATCCCTAGATCTTAGGGATCTACTTTTAGCAACTGGGAGTTACATGCAAAATTGATTTAGGAACTTCCTGCAAAGTGTCACTATTTCCTAGATTTGTGCCATGCAAATCATAAATCCTAAGCTTCTAAATCTATTTAAATGATGTACCAGAGCTCATTATTCACATTCAATCTTCGATCTATGGTATTCCAGGCATCTAGGAACCTTCGACGCAGTTGTTGCAACTTTTTTGGGTAAGTTTTTATTTCAAGTCCTTTGTTGCTTTTTCTATTTCTTTTGATTTCTTGGCTTTTGTGAGTGTTGTTTCCCTTGTTTTATTGAATGATGAATGTCATTTCAATGTCTTTCAACTTATCGAATTGTCATTTTTAGTTTTGCATTGCGTTTCCTTAGTATCGCATGCATGACATTATTTCTGCACTAACAGTCGCTATTGCGGCGAATCTCTTCATTAGATTTGTCATTTTATTGTTTGATAGTTTTCTACACTTGCTTGAATTGCATGCATCACTATTCACTCAGATCTACACCGGCTTTGCACACACATGTAGTCCTTCCCATTTTCAGGTTGCCCTTGGGCAGATCTAGGCTTCCTTCGCCCAGATCTTGCTTCTCTTGGCATGCACTACACATTCGTAGAATTCAAGGATCTGCCTAGCCTCTAGGGATTGCATAGAGGCTACACACATTGGCTCCCAACTATGTTCTATGCAATCATGGGATGCAGTGTACCAGTCCTTCTCACTAGAACTACACATTTTAACCTAACTTGAGGAAGCTGCATGTTGTGCACTTCCAATCCACAGTTAGCCTCTCTAGACTGTGCTTTGTGTAGTTCCAATTAGCAACAAACCTCACTGGCATCTAAGACTAGGAAATACATAGTTCCAGTAAACAATCTCCTACACTCTCAGAGTCAATATTACATAATCTTGCCCAAGAGTTTGTAATATAGTCTACTCAGTTGGGGTTCCTATCTCTGAAGTGGCGAGAAGAGGTGTTTGTACCTCAGGGCTATTTTGGGTTTGTCTTCGACATTTAGGAGCCATAATCTACCCTGTAATAAAAATTATGCATTACTTTTATGCTAAAAGCTACCATAAATTTAGAATATGTTCTAAAAATATACCTTTAGTTAATAAATTGAATTACAATATTTAAATCATAAATTATCACAAATTTCGTAGTATAGAAACATGGAGTTTATGAGTTTCAATTATCAATAATCACAATACTTAAACCATTATTTTGTAGTATAAACCCATAAAACTTAGAGAATTGGACCCATGTAAAACAAAAAAAATTCAAATGAGTAAAGCTTAAGAATATTGGCGACATTATTGTCACAATAATATTAATTTTGTAGCATAATGACTTAAGTGTCTGTTTATGCAATCATTACTTCTGTAGAAAAATAAATGGACTGTTTTAAAATAAGTGTATCTTGAGATTCTTATGACTATTTTAAGAAAATTTATGAATCAAGCATTAAGGATTATTCCACACCATAAAGAAGAGACGCTGCCACCCGACCCAGAACCGGATCGGATGAATGGGAAGGTCATTCCTCCCCAACACAAAAATAATCATTTTATTAATTATATGGTTTTCCTGCAAGCGCACCCGCGAAGGCAACACCATTTCAAATCCATTAAATTACAATACAATTAGCCATAAAATTGCCTGCCTAAGATAGAAGATTGTAAGCTTGCGACCTTGGCTATGCATGTTCCTGCAATTTCCATTGTTCCTTTCGACAATAATGTGTTGGAAATAATACTGAGAGGGGGGGGTGAATCAGTATTATCACATTAATAAAACTTTTTCATTTCCATAACCAGATTCATATATGCTACTTC
>APFE031107381.1:2655-27416 GCA_000404065.3 Pinus taeda
TAAAGCCACAAAATAACAATAGAGGGATTCTATGGGGCACAATAATAACAATATGGGGGCAATAGGGGCACAACAATATTAATAAGGGGTATAGCTACAATAGTAATGGGGTAATCACTAGTATTATAGGGACCCAACAATGTGCCTAGGAGCATGGAGGAACCAGGAGAGGGCACAGAAATTGAGATGATATTTTTTTAATTAATTTATTGCAGGTGGAATGATGACTGAGCGAAATTTCCAGGAGCTCGAAATTTTTACAATGTCCAAATTGGACAAACTTTATGTTCATCATACACCTCTTGGAGACATGAACCTGATGAGATAGTCAATTTCCTGATATGAGCAGAAGATTTGTAGAGGACCCAAAGGACGAAATCCTTGAGGAATCTAGGGGGAATCTAAAATATTCCTTAAGCCCCAGATTCTAACTTTCTCATAATTCAACAATTGACAGTCGATTTTGCGCTATTCGATGCCACAAGTGTTAGAAAATTATATATTACAAACCAATGAAACACATAAAATATTGCAGAAATGTAAACACAGAAAACACATAAAATAAGAGACACAAAGATATACGTGGTTCACCCAGTTTGGGCTATTCCCACGGAGAAACAACCAATCCTTCTTTTATTATATTATCCATCAAACTGAAGAGATACAACCTATAGCAGATTTGCTATAAGTCCCTCTTTGCTCTCAATCTCCTCTCTCTTCCTCACTCATAATACAAATCTACATAGACGTAATAAAATTCCCTCATATATAGCGAGGGGTTGCCTTCTAGGGAAAAAATCCCTAAACTAAACATAACTTCTACTGTCAGATCATTCGCCTAATGAATGACCTAGATTGACTAGAAATTACTAGATTTTTACAAGGAAATTTTACATCTATTTTTAGCTTTCGGGGGCGCTGGCCCCGAACCCCTGCTGGGGGACTGCTGGCCCCCGGACACCATAGTCGGTGGCATTAGCCCCCCGGACCCCCATCGGGGGGACAAGTCCCCATTACACCCCTCCCCGTGGAGGGGTGTATAGTCTTCCTGGGGTATACATCCGGCTGAAACCTTTGAATATAGAAGATAATCAGGCTCCACACCCAACAACAATTCTAATGGTGCATTCAGATTTTCCATTTACTCATTCGATTGTTCAACCAATTTTTGAAGTGGAGTGCAAGTGTCATCATTCATGTGCGAGCAATCATTTTCGTGAGGTGTTAGCACTCAACATGCGAGTAGTCATTCCATGAGATGCGATGTAGTGAGATGGATGGTCCAGACAACTTTAGCAGTTTGACATCCTTTTCTTCATATGGCCCCTGGATGTGAGGTATATGTAGTGTTCATGTACTTCTTTTTGTTATGCATTGTGCTGCATAGATCCCTGTTTGATGTTATATGTGGGATCCTATTTCTTACTTGTCTCATGTTTCCTGCTTGATGTGATGTAGAATCAGTGGTGTGATGTACTTGTTGTCATGACTTGTCATGTTTTTTATTTAGATCTCTTTGTTATGTGTTGCTGGGATACTCATGTGTCGTCATTCATGTTTCCATTGATATCCCTCTTATGACATGTTGTCAGGATGCTCATTATCATCATCCATGAGTTTGTGTCATACTGATAAGATTCTTTTTGATTGAGAGTTCCTGTAGTGGAACATCTCTTGGTGCCACTCCTACGTGAGGTCATTTTTCTTGTATGATAGCGAAATCACCTCTTATGTACATCATCACTATTGAAAACACTTAATATAATGGCCTACACCATCCTGACAATGTGGCATGGAGACGTAGTCCCTCCTGGACAAACTCCGTTATTAATGGTTTATGTTTTCATGTGTTGATGATTGCCATGTTCCTTTTATTTGCAACATGCAGATGTATTCATTTATGGTATTTTAAAAATTCATATTAACACATCATGAAAGTAAAAGGTCTTGGAAGGGTCCTTTATCACACCTGGACCTGGATCAAGTGGTATTAGAGCAGTCTTTGTGTGGATGTGAATTGCAAGTGTGAACAATGGAACATGTAGGGATAGAGGATGAAAAAGCGATGTACAAGACCATGCTCAAAATTTCCAAAAGAGTGGAAATAATGTATGAAACTCTACATAAAAAT
Organism: Pinus taeda; assembly: GCA_000404065.3. Taxonomy (NCBI): domain Eukaryota; kingdom Viridiplantae; phylum Streptophyta; class Pinopsida; order Pinales; family Pinaceae; genus Pinus; species Pinus taeda. The sequence goes on from APFE031107381.1 coordinate 4,787, forward strand.
AAAAAGGAAAACAAGTAATTGCAACTTCAGTTGCAAGGCATGAAAGATGCCCTGGAAGAACTAAAGCACAACAACCAGAATCTTCAAATAGATAACGTGGAATTGAAGACCCATCTACAAAAAGAGTAGGAGGAGAAACATATTTTTCTACGACAGCTGCAGGTTAAGGACGAGAGCTTGGAAAAGTTATAGCATGACCCATGTAAGGTAAAAAGTAGTTCTCTGAATTCATGTATTTTTTTTTATGACGATTTCACTATTTTTGAAAATCATACCAGAGGAATTGGTTCCAAACTGTTGAAGAGAATGGGGTATGAAGGGAAAGGCTTGGGTGTTAATGGCCAAGGCATTGTCAACCCCATCAAAGTAGAAGAATTACCCTGTCAGTTAGCACTTGGGTATGTCAGAAAGGAAGCTGGGGAATGCACCGAGATAGCTAGCAAACCACCAAAAATAGATGATGAGAAGCCCTCATAAGCTCTTTCCAAATCGAGAGAGGAGGTAAAAGAATTGATTTCCTTTTGATTTTGTCTTCTCATAGTATGATTTCTGTTGGAGATTTGGAGATCCCAATTACAGGGACGAACATGAGGCTCCTTATAAGGACAAGGCACGAGGAAGAAGAGAAACTTGGTGTTAATAACAAAGGCATAACTCAACCAATGGAGGATGTGTAGAGACCTCAATTTGTAGGCTTGAGATACACCGAGGGAGAATGCTCAAAGGTTTTAGATTCTTCCGAGACATTGTCCAAAATTGTCGAGGAAAGAGAATGATGGGAACACATCCCCATCAGCCCGTGGCAGTGCCCGTTTCAGGGAAAGAGTTGAGGAAAGCTCTCATCACCATACTTACACCAGAGATGGAGAGGAAAGGTATAACCACCCTCGACATTCAAATTTTCATTTCAATTATAATCATGTTGTTAATGATGAACGTAAAACATGGGATTGAAAAACATGTACCTTTTGTGGATTACATAACCATACATTTTCTAAGTGTTAGAAAGGAATGGAAGCACACAAAAGGATGAGGCATGAAAGACCCTCTCAATAGTAGGTAAAGAAGCATGTTAAGTAGATCTTGAGGAAGAAGACCTATTGTAGTCATTGCGACAAAAGTGGCCATCAAGGAGCCACATGTTAGAGGCTCCATCCACAGTAGCACCATCAAGGAGCCACATGTCTAGAGGCTTCGTCGGTGTATGAACCAGGCGATGCAGTTGTTCGAACATCGAATGCACCACAAGGATGCAACCCATTCACCTTAATAAGTGAAAAATGGTTTCTAAATATGTTAGTGTTTCATGGTCCTGCTTTTGTAAATCATTTGTTGCATTTTAAAATGTAAAAGTGATGACGTGTTTCCATCACTTGTTCAGCAACAATGATGTCTAGACTTACTTTTAGTTGCATTTTAAACTCTGAAAGTGATGTCATGTTTCCATCACTTGTCAAAGAAAATAGTGTTTGGCCTTATCTTTGTAAATCATGTGTTGCAGTGACGATGTGTTTTCCATCACTTATTGAAGCAACAATGATATGTTGGCCTTATTTTCATAGTTGGGCTATTGGATCCATTTTGATGTAAACATGACCACCGAGTATGTGTTATAAACTCATGGCAAGTATAGGATGCTTGGGTAATTAGTTTTTCATGAAATTCAAGCATGTAATTTGCAAAACAATGTATTAGAGGTTGCAAGTGTGAGATCATTGCTTAAGGCTCTAAAGAAGAAAGGTGAAGGAGATGGAAGCAATACCTTTTTTAGGATGCTTATGATGAAGACAAGGTACAAAGAAGTTGCTGATTATTTTCTTTTGCAGGATAAAAGCTCCTTAATGGGGAGGATTGATCCAGGTGGCTCCAAAGACACACACAGGACAGAGGGCTTACGGAAGCTTGAAAATCAAAGTCATTAGAATGATTTCAAACTAGGACTAGAGCGTAGATCTTATTGTCTTGATTGCAATGGTGTTAATGGTTCGTCAAACAAAGATCGTATGCGAAAGTTAGAGGCAGTCAAAGTTGAGGGTTGACTAGGTGACTTGGCAAGTTTAAGGAGGTCACAATTTCACCGAAATCTGGCCATTGGATTCTGGCCAACATCTAGGTGAAATTGTGGCCTCATTAAAATGACTCCTATGCTCAAAGTTCGGAAAATTACAAAAAAAATTAGGCTATAGTATTAAAAATATAAAAAAATATAAAAAAGGGGGGGTGGTGGACCACCAACCCCACCATCCATTGCCTCTCCATAACACTAAACAAAAAAATGTTTAAGGTGAGGTTGGCAGGGATTGAACTCGCTCGGCCCATGTGGGCTAGCCCCCCACCGGGTGGCCCCATCTAGTAACCATCATACCAAATAAATGCACCAACCATCATATAACGTAACCATGTCATATCAACCGCTACGCCAAAACTAATGTGCACCCAAAATAAATTACGGAGGTAAGAGTTGGGTCGCTCAACGCGGACTTGAACCTGAAACGTGCATATTTTTTATTTTTTAAATTGTGATTTGTTAGAATGGGAGGGGCGGGGTTTGACTACCCATCCCCTTCTCAACTAATTTGGCCTTAAGCCAATCCACCTAAACCAACTTCTTGGTTAATATACCTGAAAAATTATATAAACCTTAATTTTCATAGTGCACCGAGGAGCATGGAGGAACTAGCAGTAGGCACGGAAATAGATATGATATTTTTTAATTAATTTATTGCAGGTGGAACCATGACTGAGTGAAATTTTGATGAGGGTGAAATTTTTGCAGTGTCTAAATTGGACAAACTTTATGTCAATGATACACCTCTAGGCGACATGAACCCGATGGCGTAGTCAGTTTCCTAATCTGAGTAGCAGATTTGTAGAGGAACCAGAGGATGGAATCTTTGAGGAATCTAGGGGAAATGTAAAAGATTCCTTAATTGCCAAATTCTCAATTTCTCAAAATTCATAAATTTGACAGTTGATTTTGCCCTATTCAACGCAACAAGTCTGATGGTGTATTCAAATTTTCCATTTTTTCATTCTATTGTTTGTCCATTTTTCTAAGTGGTGCAGGTGTTAGCATTCAACATGCAAGCAATCATTCCATGAGATGCGAAACAGTGATATGGATGGTCCGGACAGCTTCAGCAGCTTGACATCCTTTTCTTCAGATGGCCCTTGGATGTGGGGTATATGCAGTGTTCATGTACTTATTTTTGCTATGAATTGTGCTGCATAGATCCTTGTTTGATGTTTGATATGGGATCTTCTTTCTTACTTGTCTCATGTTTCCTACTTGATGTGATGCGGAATTAGTTGTACTTGTTTTCATTATTCGTCATTTTTTTTGGAGATCCCTTTGTTGTATGTTGATGTGATACTCATGTGTCACCATGCATGTTTGCATTGAGATCCCTTTTATGCCATTTTAGCAGGATGCTCATTATTATCATGCATGAGTTTGTGTCATACTGATAGGGGTCCTTTTGACTGAGAGTTCCTGTAGCGAAACATCTCTTGCCGCCACTCCTGTGTGAGGGCATTTTCCTTATATGATAGTGACGTCACCTATTATGTACATAATCTCTATTGACATCACTTAATGCAGTGGCCTACACCATCTTGACACCAGCGACCGGAGACATGGTCCCTCTTGGACAAACTCCGCTATCAATGGCTTATGTTTTCATGTGTTGATGATTGTGATTTTCCTCTTCTTTAGAACATGGGGATGTATTAATTTATGTTCTTTTAAAAATGAAATTTAACACATCACAAAAATAAAAGGTCTTGGAAGGGTCCTTGGTCAAACTCGAACCTAGATCATTAGGACATGACATCATAAGAAGCATACGATATGAAGAAAGAGCTCAAGACATCATAAGAAGCTTGCAAAAGAGTTGAAGTACAAGTCGATGGTAGTCACCTATAGTGGAAATGAGCTCCTAGTAACCTCATTGGAAGCATAAGTAGTGCTTATGGATAGAATAAGTTCATCAAGTACATAACTCATCGTACATCATTCAAAAGAAGCATTTGCAGGATAAGGATAATGAATATCCTCTATTGGAATCTTCATTGGAAGATTCACCCATTGGAAAAGGAAAAGGTCCCACCAATAATTCCACCTTATGAGGGATTCATGGGATGATGATATGATGACAAGAGATTAAAGCAAGTCAAGATGATTGAAAAACTTTCAATCTAGGAAGCTATCGAAGGAAGTCTAGATGACCAAAACCAAGAAATTAGGTATGTATGTAAGGATAAATACTCTACCTTATAAGCATGATCAAGAGAAATGGATATCCTCATTTGGAAGGATGCATGAAGGTATGGTTCACATATTGATTAGATGAAATCAACATAGTATGTCCTCATATGGAATATGAGGTGGTTGATAATAAAAGGAGGAACTAGCGATGAAAGTTCCCGCGGGGTTAATATGTGAACAATGGAAGAAGAGATCATGAACAATGAAAATATGGCCACATGGAATAGGAAATCAACATTCAATGACTAGAAGAATTGGCCATGACATCTCCATGGAAAAGATATGAACAGTCTAATGAAGTATGGAAAATAAGGAGACCCTTGACATTTAATATATTTTTGGAGATAGATCCCAAACCTTATCTAAAATGTGTGATTTCATTAGTGGTTGTGATGCTAACCGGAAAACCCGAAATATTTAAAACATTAATTTAAGATGAAATAATAATTTTGTATTAAAATTATCATTTTTTTCTTAAAACTTTATTTTATCTTAATCCTTTTTTCAAAGCCACTTGTCTTTGGCGCTTTTCAAATACTTTTATCTTAAAATTTTATCATTTTGTCTTATCTTGGCTCTGCCTATCTTTGGTGCACCTGTGTAAGCTCGAGTCTTCTATTTTGTGTGGTCTAGGATCTTGAGAAGTATCAGGGTCCTCTTCTCTATCCTCTGTGTGGTCTAGGGTCCTGAGTTGTCATGGAAAGAGGAAGCTCTACATCAAGCCACCCTTGAACACTCTGTAATGAAAATTCCCCACATTGATCCACCCCTAAGAACTGTGATACAAAAGCTAAGAGACGCCATGGAAAGAGCACCATACAATGAAAATTATCCACAACGAGCCACCCTTGAGCACTCTGATGCAACATCTGAGAGGTGCAGGGCGAGAGGAAGCTCTTCTTTGAGCCACCCATGGGCACTCTGCAATGTAAGTGCACCATAAGTGGTTTTACTACCCACATATTTTCAACACCCTCTTCAGATTTGGGAAAGTTGGCAGGAGAGAAACTTCAAATCCTTGGTGCCCATGTGGGAATCCTTTTTTTTAAACAAAAAATTCAAGGTATTGATTTTTACAACTCTTTGGGCTACATACATGTACTAAATGTGTCTTCCCTTGGAGGTCGAGCTCCAAAGTATCGCTGATAAGTAGTATTATGTAGAGAGTAGAACGAAGCAATGGAGAAATTTGTATCAAGGATCGGGGGTTGGTTACGCCTTGAAGCACACTCGTTGGGATTAACAAGTGAGGCAACCGCTACTTCACTAGAATAATGAATGTGGATGGATCTTGTAAGTACTATTTTTTTTCTCTTCATATTAATTTTTAGTTGTAAGAATCTTGTTCATATGAAATTCATGTATATTGGGTTCAGAAACAAAATAGTATTGTATGGAAATAATAAGAGACTAAAGTTTGAACACATGCTTTGCAAAATTAATATTTGTTGGATTACTTCAGATAGGGAAACAACTGCCACAAGGTAAATGTCATCGAATTTCATGGTTTTCCCCTAGTTCTTCCTTCAGAAAAGGAATTTTATTGATGTACATTGAACAAGCAACTAAAATAGGGTTTCACTATATTTCCTTGTGAGCAACTTAGTGTCCCAAAATGGTACCCTAATATCTACCTATAGAAGGGAAAATACCACATTTTCTTATTAGTTGTCAAAGGTTAAGGATTAAACTTGACTCCACATGTTCACCTTACCTTGGCATATGATTCCCTCTACCGAAATATTTCTTCCACTTCTACTGCTAAAACAAAGGAAAATTATCATCACGTGCCGAGTAGCAGAGAGAGATCATGAAAATGTGTTGTCGATGGATAATTCCTTCGAGATTCACATGGAGAATCATCGGTAAGGGTTGACACTTTGCATTCTACAAAGAATCACTTCAACCCTATAGATCATCATGCTAAGATTAAGTGAAAGTCCAAAACTAGTAAGGATTCCAAGAAGCCCAAGAAGTCAATCTCTCTAGGAAAAAATCTCACAAAATTTCTAAGTTCTCTCTTTACGATTGGTGGTACCAAGAAGGAAAAGTCTTCATCATGTCCTTCTATAAGTGACTCCAATTCATATGATTCTTCTGCAATAAAACCATCCTTTGTTTATTCATACTGTTCTTCAGTCCATTCTAGGACATGTTTGAATAAAACATCAAAAGGGTTCTCAAATAAGAGTGGGATGGGTAAAAATTCTATCACATTTTGCCCAACAAGTGAAAATGTGGATTTGGACTTTCACCCATATGGGGAGAAGTGTCTCCACAGAACATAAGGGTTTTATAAGATGGAGAAGATGTAATTAAGCCATTATTCATTTGTCATAATTACTGTGAAGGAAAATTTCATAATATGAAAGAATACACAGGAAATGACAAAAAATGCATAGCATAGGATGTGTTGTTAAGGAATGGTAGTGATATCAAGAATGAAAGAGAAATAATGATGTATTCACCAGATAGTCAAGTTCCCAACTCCTTGATGGCACAATCAATCATGAGTCAACAACAAAGTGTCCAAAACACTAAAGCTATGAGGTGACATGGTTGATTTTCATTATGCATTAATATTCCCTATGACAAAATCCTCTTATCAGTGCTATGGGATTAATAGTTAGGCTAAAGAGAGTATTTTTTGTAGCTTATCTCTTGCTCAAGGGTTCTCGGATGATCATGTAATTATGGATAGAGAAATACAATATCGAGATAAAGGGTAGAGGGTGGGATACTATGCAATTAGCTAAGTTTGGAACTCGACCCTCCATGCCACCAAATTTTGCAGCAGTATCATGAATATGAAACAAGTTACAAGAAATAATAAGACGAGAGATAAGAAAGATGATAGTTCTTTTTAGAAACTTATGTGAATTCTACCCAAATATCTACCTCAGATCCATAATCAAGTGAAAGTTGCAATCATGTGTTTAATCACTTTATGATACAACTCCTAATGCTACTGCTAGCATGGAGAGAAGTTCTTGTGACAAGCTATCAAAAATAGATGATGTGAAGTAGGACATGAAAAACCATAAAACTAAAACATGGTCACAAATAAGACCATCTCTAGACGCCATAGAATAGAATCTAAATTTCCACGTTAGGAAGATGAAAATTGCTTAAGTCATTAATAAGGAACCCAAGAGTAGAAGCAAAAGTCTTTCTTTGTCGGAGCCTGGGCTATTAAAATATGGCAATATTGTCTCTTTAGAGGATTCATAGGAAGAGTTCTATGACGTGGAGCGATCCAATATATGATGCATCCACAAATGATAGCAAGTGGGTGATTCTACAACAAATTCTGCCCAGGGCTCATATGCAGAGTCATGTGTTTGGAAAGAAGAGTAAGAGAGCCTTGTTTGTAGAGCAGTCCCCATGGCTCTTAGAAAAGAGCCTTGGCAAAATTTTGTTGGAACAGGAACAAAAAGGATAGAGAAATGTTATAAAAAGTTACTTATTCTAGGAGGTGATCAAGGGTTTCAGAGAACAAACACTGGTGGTATTCTAAGAAATACTGCCATGAATCATATTTTTGAAACATGTGTTGCTAAGAAATGGAAAATATAGGTTTAGAACGATTTGCCTTGAACCTTTCCAGGACATTTGATGCTGGGTGAAGATGGTAAAAATGCTTTGAGATGTTTGTTGATTGAATATGAAGGCCATAACATACCAATAAGATGGTGGAAGCTTAGGTGGAAGAACCTATTATTTTAAAAGGAATAATAGATGAATATGTGACAAACATTGTAAGAAGAAATATATGTTTACGTTTACGGATAAATATCAAAAGGACCCAAGCAATGTTTCTACAATTCAAGTTAACTTGAACTATATTATATTGGATGGAGAAATAGTATTCTTGATTAATGATGTGAAGTTGGCAATGGTTTTTGTGGATATCAAAGTTACACAATGGAACTCTATAGAATTTCCTAATAAGACAAAAATATTGAAATCTGAACCATAAATTTGACAATGGCATATAGTATGATGAAGATGATAGCAAATTTAGAGTGGGTTATTGCACAACTGAGGGAGGTAAACAAATGGAATTTTGTCCTTTTATTGTGCATTATTATTTATCATGAGCATTGAAAGGTGCATGTTTGTGGGTCACAATGAAAATATCCTTTTAAGCAGTCTAGATTAACTTGATATCATCAGCTATAATATTTGTTATTAATTTTCCATGTCTTTTTTCAATTAGATGATTAAATATTAGATTTAAATATCATATTTTTGTGTATGAGATGATAAGACTCAGTAGCGGTTTGTAGGGAACCTTTCCTAGTTTTGAATACTTGCAATAAACAAATGTTTGTATTTATATTGAATTCAACATTTTAGCTCGTTTTAATCTATCATGTTAAAATCTCACAATTTTATTTATGTTCATATATTTGACAACTTCTTGGAAGGAGCAGTGGCTTTCAGGTTGCATCCACACATCGACCATGTACAAAGGGCCTTTGGCTGTGGAGTGCTCCACTAAAGAGGATTTCTCTAAATGGAACTCAGTACAATCTCTTACTTATTAACAACAAAGACATTGATGCATATGATCAAAATGTAATAATTAACCCTATTTTCCTTATTTTCAACATATGGTTTGTAAGCAATTCACAAGTGTTGCAATTCACAAAGGAAACTAGTTTATGTTTTAATAGTTTCCTTCAAGGTCATCTAGATGGAAGCTTATAATTATAATCATAAAATTACTGACTATGGATGTAAATATCTAAGTGCAGACAACTATTTTCTTAAAAACAATCTTATGTTAAGAATTAGTTAATATATAGCAATTCAATGTAGAAAAAATATTTATGTTGGCAATTATGTTACTAGAAACTTTCCCCAACCCCTGTTTTATACTGAAAATGTTTCTGATATGAGATTGGTATGATATATGCTATACCCCATAAATGTTTCTTGGGCGTTTCCCAAAATTGGAACGTGTTGCAAATGTTTTAGGAAAATCTCATGTTAATGATAACATTGGTTTTAGTGTATTCTCTAAAGAGTTAAAAAGCTTGCAGGTTTCTGGGTGATAAACATAAGGTTTCTCAGTTGATTCAGAGTTGAGGTTCTATCCGTCTCTACTCTTCCAAATCTCCCTAGGACTTGCACCTAGCCCAAACTAAAAACACAAGTACAAAGACTAGGATAGGAAAGCGGTCTATAAGGGAAAATCATATTTCTCATGAGACTTGATTCCTAGTGGAGGCATTAACATCATGCTGCTTTCACTCACCAAGCAAGCCCTCCTCGAAAAACGTTCTAGAAATTGATGTCTTACTAGAATTCCACATAATTGCGAAGATGTAGAGATGGATACACGTTTATTACTCTATAGCATTTAGAAATTGATGCCAACCTAGTGGGCTTGTTCATGATCGCTTGAATGTGAAAACAGTCAAATTGTTTCACCTCAATATGTTATGAAATTATATCTCTATATGAGGTAATTATTCATTAAAAAAATCTTGTTCCTCTATTCCTTTGTACTTTTAAATTGGTGCTATGACATTACTCTTCAGAACGAGATTGTTCATTATGATTGAAGATTGCAGAACATTGTGTACAAACCTTAGGAATATTGTATATTAACTTGTCTTGTAGAAACAAAGAAATCCATGTGTACATTCTTACCAAAACTTTGTAGAACTTGGAGCCACAAAAGGTAGCTTTGCTAGTTTAAGTACTGTGCTTTTCACTATAGACCTAGGTTCAATTGCTTTGGTGAGGGTCAATGGTTCTAGTGGTAGGTGATGGCAGGTACAAATATCCTTGGCTGGGTCAGGGAGGGTGAGGTGTAACAGTCTACACCGATCGGTTTACTATGGAAGTCATTCACAAAATATCGTGAAGCATCCCTAGGTGATTATTTTGTTGAAAAAATATTCTCATAAAACTTGATATCATACTATTTGGTTTCTTTAGAAATACCCAAATGGCTAAGCTATAAATATTGATATGCATGTATGGTTGGGTAGGCATTTAGAACATGATGTTATTCGAGTGGGCTTGCTCTTGGTTTCGTGAATGCTAAAGCTATGGAGTTTTTTGCATCAAGAAATTATAATCAGTACATAGTCTTGATTTTCACTGACTCTGTTGTTCTAATTTAGTGTTATGGCACTGCTTTTAGGAGTTTGATAATTGTGCTTTGAATATTGCCCAACTTTGTGTATGAATTCTTATGAAAATTATGCATTAATCCATCTAATATAAACAAAAAGATCCATACCCATGTGCTTATTGAAACCTCACAGAACCTCAAATATCCATGCTAATGGGTTTGTTCAGAATTTTTCAGATGCCCAACCTAAAGAGATGGACCCACATGTATGGTTCTGTAGCGTATAGTAATAGAAGTTGATGCCATTATAATGGGCTTCTTATTGGTTACTCAAATATGAAATCTACAAATTTCTTTATTGTTAAGAAAATATAAATCTCTATGAGGCAATTATTCATTAAAGAATATTGTTCCTCACTGATTTTTGTAATTTTAAGTTGGTGTTATGACATTGTTCTTGGAATGAATTTGTTGATTCTGCTTTGAAGTTTGCAAAAAATCCATTTTCAAGTTGAAAACTCAAGAATACAAATATGGTTCTTATCTTTCTCTAGATGTATATTTCTTAAACATAAATGAAAAAGGAAGCCTACTAAAATTGACATCCTATTGTATTCGGTCCCTGATTTCACTATTGTTGTTCACACGTGCATTCAAAGTTGCTATATGATTCTATTTTTTCTATGGATCAAAGCTTAAAAAGTATTGTGACTACACTGTTGTCAATGATCAAAGCTCCTAGAGACTAACCATTAGCCTAAGAATGAAAACCCACCTCTTAAATCTCTTTATAAAGGATTGAGTTTATTTGTATAGAAAATTTTTAATAATAATATAAATTAGTCCTTTATGACAAGATCCTTAGTGGTTGGGTCAATCAGTTGGTGCCAATGTTGCTAAGATGTGGCCTATAATCTGGCACACTATGCAGGTCCATGCTCTAATTCCCATGGAGCTAAGTCACATGACACAAGAGAATGTTCCACTGAGGACTTGGAAATATGAATAGATGATGTGGGACTAGAAATATACGAGATTTTATTATCCTAATTTTACTAATATTACCAATGACCTGTGGAAGATATGCATGATTTGAAACTCATTTCAGTCTACCAAATGGTAGAAATTGATAGAAAAACTGGACATACATAGTCTAAATACCTAATTTTTTTACTTTTGCACTGTTTAATTATTATTCTCCTCATGATCCACATTCAAATATCAATTGGATAATTGGCCAAATAAATTGACTTTCTCATGGCCTCTGCTTGACTACCCCCTACATTCTTGGCCAGGACCATTAGGGCTTTGTCCCATGGATGGGAGCCCTCTATACCAGCTGGAAAAACTCCTGCTCATAGCCCTCTGCTCATTCATGATTGACCTTATTTGCATTTATCATCTATATCATTTTTACCAATTTTTCACTTCTTGCCTTGTTTGTGTTAGGTAGTATGCTAGTGTCCTCCACTTTTTGATATTGCTTGGAAGCAATTTTAAGTAACTGGCCTTGACATTTCACTAATTCGTAATGCTTTATGGCTTCCCTTACCAAATGCCTTAATATTACTACTACCATTTCTTCTCATGTTAAAATTTTCTTTCTATGCCATTTGGTATCACCATGGCCTCAGCCACCTACCTCTTTGCCTAATTCCTCTTTGGTAGGTTATCTCGCTTCAAATGTTTTTGTAAGCCTATTGATTTCTTTTGCTCAATATTTATTAATCCATCACTCTTTTACTAGCCTTCCATAGTTTTCATGCCCACCCTCTCATTTAGGAACTAAAATTTCTATCATTAAACGATTCATGTTAACATAAGATATAGTAGCAGCTAAAATGATAAAACACCTCTTTTCTTTTCATATTGAATATCACTAAACACTAAACATTCATACTTTAAGCCAGTTTATCCTTGGAAATGTTTTGAGGAGATAAAATAGGGCCTTGGGGAGAAGTCTTACCTCTTGGTTTAGCTAGGAATCACCTAACCTATTTAAAATTAAGTTATGGATCTGATATATCACTTTGATTTGATTAGATGGATCTCAAAGACATATTGGCAGAGATCAATCTCAAAATGAATGTTTGAGAGAAAACATTGATCACACAAATCATTAGATATGGCACAACTTACACCCATACCTTATACCCAAGGTTTGCTAAAGTTACCGCTAGTACTGCTAGCCATGGCATTAGCAGTATATATAGTAGGTCCTCCCTTGTATTGGCAGTTCAGAGAGGGATTCACTCTTGTCAGCAATGCAGTAGCCTTCTCTCCTTATGTATGTGACTGCACTTTATAATGTTGGCTCAATATTCCTCTAGGTATTATTCTTCATTCTACAACCACATTAGCCATTGCCAATGTTACATAGGGATGCCTCAAGGCTTAGGTTCATCGAGGATTCTCTGATCAGTTCAGCTAGATTGTGTTATCTTTCATTCGTGTGAGGTGGATTTTGATTTACTAATGACTAGTCAAGAGATGAAGCAAGTTGCATTCTGCAACCCAGTTGGAAGTAGAGGTGATCCATCAACTCTTCATGCATTGGTGTATCACTGTGTAATAGTGCATTGGATCTATATGAAGCATAAAATATGTCACTAACACACATCCTTCCTCAAGGTGGAGGGTAAAAATATGCCACACAATGAATCCAAAACATTAGAAACTTAAAACACTGCATTTGTCACCCGCATACACAATGTCACCAAGCTTAGCTAACTTAAGCTGAACATATGCTTTCCTTGTATGTTTTGCAATCAAGGCATGGATTTTCTGCCCAACAACCCTGCTCGTTCTAATTGAATTTCTCCAACATTTATAGTGGTTAATAAATTTTCAGAAGGATGGACGAGTAGTTAAATGGTTTCCATATTTCTTGATGGACTAATTTTTAGATCTAGGTGTTTTCATATTAGATCTCAAAGATGGTGTTAGCTAGATTCATATTCAAGGATACACTTGATGGTGCCTCTTTTTTTTTTGTCATAGAAACTAAGGGATATGCTCTTATTAAAATATTGATATCTAGGCTATCATTCCTTTATCTATAGATCTGTAGTGATTGGCAGTGCACATGAGGATAAAGTTAATTCCAAGTGGATGATCATGGATGTCATAAAGGATGATTTGATCCCTCTATATACGAGAAGATAACAATAAAGGATATGTTTTATGCCCTAGTGGGCTTCTATCAGAGTGAGAACATATATAGGAAGGTGATATCGTGAAACAATCTTAGATCCATAGAGATGACCTAATCAGACTTAGTCAATAGTTACCTTATGTAGTGCACACAAGTTCGTGGTCAACTTGTAATAGTTGTAGAGAAGGTTTTAGATTTAAAGCAAGTGAACATGGCACTGAATGGATTCCTAGCTTCATAGGAAGAATTCATCAAAGTTGTTTCTAATCATGAGAACCTTACTCACATTGAACAGATGCATGATGATTGTATCCAAGAGGAAGACTTGGATGGAGTTGAAAGCTAGAAATAAGGGCGTTGATGAGAACATTTTTCTATTTGGTTAGACAAATAATGGAAAGGGTAAAGTAACTAGAAAGGGTAAGGGAAAACATGAGGAGTCAACCTCATAGTTAGTAAAGTACTAAAGTAAAAATAAGTGATTCACTCCTCATAAACATGGTAATTATGTATCACAATGTCTAGAATCTAGATTAGAAGAAGGGTAAGTGCAAGCAACCAAAAAAAGTAGGTAATTAGCATCTATAGAAACTGAGTTGGATAAGTTTGTTTCCAAGTTTGAGAAGGATTTCTCGATGGTATCTTGCCTATCAATCAACACAATTATTAGGAATGTGTGATATGAGAATATGGGGCTTCTCATCATATGGCACGAACCTAAAAATTATTCTCTAGTTTCACAAAGAAAGACTAAGTAGTATAACATGATCTTGGTGATGCCAAATACCTAGTAGTAAGACTAGGTATTATTCTCTTCCACCTTGAGCTAGGTTTTTGATGATGTTTCTCTTCACCATTAGTGGAAAAGGAGCCACCCAAAATAAAGGATAGTCATGCATATATTAGGGATTTTTACTTTTCTTCCTTGAACCTTTGTGTTGAGGGTAGGCAAGTATGCATATATTATGGATTTTTACTTTTCTTCCTTGAACCTTTGTGTCGAGGGTAGGAAAGTATTGTATACAAGGCATCGTCTATGACATTTAGCTAGTACTTCACTTTCTATCATGTTTCTAGGTAAAATGGCCAATAAAATGTTTTGATCATTATATGTATATGATATCTATGGATTGTAAAATGAATGAGTGGGCATGCCTCTATCAATGCTTTAGCATGCAGTATTGCATAAAACATTCTTGTTGGTTTCATCTTGAACTTGCCCTATTTTCGTTAATAAACATTACCCTGGATGCATGCTTGATTCAGATCTTGGGAGGAGGTCCCCAAGATCTGAAATATTGAAATGGATTTGGTGGAGAGGCCCCCAAGATATGAAAAATTGAATTGCGAGAAGAAAAAGAAGAGAATGCCCAATAAACAAAACCACAAAGAATTTCTTATTAAAACAGAGAATAACTGTTAAAGCTACATTGTGGCGGACAAAATTTCCTTTTACAGAATGTGACTTGTTACTTATAGTATTTTTTAGATGCAATACCACGGGTGAATGAATACCATGGGTGGATGTCACAATACCATAGGTCAATTCCATGGGTGAATGAATACCATGGGTGGAAGTCACAATACCATTGGTCAATTCCATGGGTGTATGTCACAATACCATGGGTCGATAAATACCATGGGTGGATGCCACTTACAATACCATGGGCTAATTCCATGGGTGGATGAATACCTTGGGTGGATGAATACCATGGGTTGATGCTTTTTTCCATTCAGATCATTCCTCCCTCCTTAAGAAGCAATGGTCCCCATTGCGTGAAGTTCCCTCGTACGAAGCCTTTATTGAATATGAAGAGTCGCTGAAGAGAAGGGTTTTATGTGGTTGACCCATAACCATGATGAACGAAGATCCAAGGATAGAGATACCCTGTAATGCTTGTGACCAACTGTGATACTAGAAATGTGCAGCCTAGCAAATGGACTTCGATGAAATGTTGGTTTGTGGATGACCCATAACCATGATGAACGAAGATCCAAGGATAGAGATACCCTGTAATGCTTATGACCAACTATGATGCTGACAGTATGTAGCCTAGCAAATAGACATCAATAAAGTGTGGGTTTGTGGATGACAAATAATCATGACAAATGAAGTTCCGAGGATAGAGATACACTGTAACGCTTGTTATAAAATGTGATGCTAATAGTGTGCGGCCTAGGAAATGGACTTCGATGACAAGGATTTTGTGTAGATGATCCATAACTGTGATGTTGGTTGTTGATGAAGTAGGAAGTGCCTACATAGCATAGGGTGGGAGGGTACGTCTCTAAAGGAACCAAGCTGAATGCTGCTATGCTGGAACTGATGAATGTGAAGTAGGTGGCTACTAAAGCGAGGTGGGAGGGCATGTCTCCAAAGGGAACTCGCTCCGAATGCTACTCCAGAATTAAAATGGACATAACTCAGTTAATATAACTCATAATATTTATTATAACCTATTTTTGGAAATAGAAGGACCATTTTGCATCTTCCCATGTGTTGGAAATCCTTATCTGGACACTCTAGAATCTCATATTCACGCTGCAACTTTCCCGTCATCACAAAAGTTTTGAAAAAGTAGTTGATTTTAAATTAGCGATATCTCTCACATCCAAACTCCGATTTGGCAAATTTTTTTTTTGAAATTGAGTGATTTTTCAACAGGAGCCCAGATATAAAATTAAATTTCTAAAATTATACACCTAAATTGTAAAAATAGATAGGAGATCTTCCGTCCACAAAGTTCCGTCAGAAACATTTCTACAACATAGTTGATTTTAAATCAATGATATCTCTCTCATCCAGAGTCCGATTCAGATAATTTTTTTTTTGAATTTGGGTATTTTTTGCAAGGAATCCAAATATGTAAATTATTTTTGTAAATTTTCCTCAAAAAAGTTTAGATATGATCTACAAACTCACTGCCAAAAAACAATTCCTGCAAGAAAATGAAAAAGAAAAATTATCCTTGCTTTGTCCAAGAAAGTTCTTCATCGAGGTCATAGCACATGCATGATTATTGTTGAAGATTTATGAAAAGTTTTGAAAATTAAATATGCATCAAACCCTCATTCTCATGGATTCGTAACCTGCTCTAGTACCACTGATCTGGATCTTGGGAGGAGGCCCCCAAGATCTATAAGATTGAAATGGATCTTAAGGGAGAGGCCCCCAAGATCTGAAAAATTTAAATGCTAGAAGAGAAAGAAGAGAGTGCCTAATAAACAAACCACAATTTTTTTTTATTAAAACAAAGAATAACTGTAAAAGCTACATTATGGCAGACAAACTATCCTTTTGCAAAATGTGACTTGTTACTTGTAGTATTTTTCATATGCAATACCATGGGTCAATTCTATGGGTGAATGAATACCATAGGTGGATGTCATAATACCACAGGTCAATTCCACGAGTAAATGAATACCATGGGTGGATGTCACAATACCATGGGTCAATTCCATGGGTGAATGAATACCATGGTTGGATTTTACAATAGCATGGGAAAATACCATGGGTGAATGAATACCATGGGTGGATGTCACTTACAATACCATGGGTGGATGCCACTTACAATACCATGGGTAAATTACATGGGTGGATGAATACCATGGGTTGATGCCATATTCCATTCAGATCAATGGTCAAATGTACATACAGTTATGGTGATGTTGCCATTGTCTGAGACCTTTTCAATACTTCTTGACATGAGACAAAATCATGTAACCCAAAAGTACTAATATAAACAACTAGGTATTTTTGTATGAGTGATTTCACCTTACTATACAAGTTAGAGAGTATGGGTCTGATCTACATGAGCCCTGCATTCAGTCTTTGATTCTGAAATTGATCTGTCTTGGCCCAAATTATTGGCTTTGGTACCATAACCCGCCCTTCAAACTCACTCTTGTATTTTGTCAGTGCATTAGATATACAATCCTAACTGAAACTCAAACTCAATTACAAACCTTATTATTTCCTAAAATATAAGTTAAGCATTATTTTTATTTTATTATTTTCTATTATTGATATCTGCGAGGAGTTTCCAATATCCCAATACTAATTTTTTTGGTTCATGAAAAAACTATCCTACACTTGTTCCAGGTGATTGTTTATATTTTTCGAAATTGTGTCCATTGGCAAGCTCGCTTGTCATGTATTTTACAATCTCTTATGAGATAGGTATTGAAGAATTTCCTGTACACTGTAGGTTATTCTCTGATTCATTGCAATTGAGTATCTATGTTGGTAAAAAATGAGAAGCATAGTTTTCATATGTCAAATTTTGAATTTTTTAGACACTGAATCTTCTATACAAATCTGAACTATGTCTTCATAATTTTTTTGAATTTTCTACTAAAAAATGATATTTTGTGCTTTACATAAATTATGGGTAAACATAGCATTTGTGTCATTTGGTTTAATCTTAGGTTCATGAAAGAGTAAGTAAATCTTAGGATCATGAAAGAGTAATTTTGTCCTTAATGTTTTAAATTTTTATTTGTTGGATCAATCCAAAGCCTCCAACATTACAATTTATATAATGTATTTTTAACTACATATAAGTCTATGCCAAGTTCAATTCTCTCGATTAAGGTACCTACCTATCTATTAGTGAAGATATTAGGATTCAATAGTAATGTATAAGACAGTTCTAATGGACGACATGCACCAGTGACCTGCCTATTTTTGGTTGGATTTTGAGATTGCGAAACTAATGGTTCACTCTGTGCTTCATAGGTCCTCATAATTTTACTATAGGTTGGGAGGTCCATGCTTGTGGCATACAAAATATTTGATATCATGGTTTGTTTGCCTTTGATTTTTCTCATAATTGTCCTAGTCACCTGGGGTTCTCCAAAAAGGATGCAACAAAGTTGTAGGAGAGAGGGGTCTTCCTCCCAAATCATCTATTTCGTACCTATGGTATAAGGTAATATTATCCCAACCCTCCTAATGGTATTCTTGGTCACCCAATGACTCCAGAAGGAAGAAACAAAGTTGTAGGAAATAGGGTTCTAATTGTATGCTTGTCTGAAAGTCTTCACCGAGTTAGAGGGTAACACTATGCCAAACCTTCGAATGAAGGTATGATACCTCATGTGCTTGGCTTTGAATAAGTTTTATCAACTTGTCCTCAACGGTCAACCCTTCTAAACTAAAGGTAAGTAAACTTTCCTTGATCTCTTAACTTAACATAACAATCTGTTTCTCTTATTTTGTAAGAATGTCAGTTATGGTCGTAAACTATTTTTGGAGAAGAATTAAGAAAGGATTTTTCTATAAAAGTTGTGTTTTGCTGATTGATATTAGTCTTGTGATTCTTGTCTCAATTTTAACAACCCAACTATGTTTGGGAAAACATTCTGACAGAACCCTCAATTTGAAAACCTAGTATTTGCTGCTAGATTCTTATATAGGAATATTAATATTTTAGAACTTTTCCTTGTTTGCAGGCATATACTGTTGAATTGGAAGCTGAAGTAAGAGAACTCAAAGAAGACAACAAGGAATTATGAAGAAAACAGGTATTGTGGACAAACATATAATTGATATAAAGATCCACATGATGTACTTCTTTCTTTAGGCAATTAGTTGTCTTATTATCATAAAATCTATGTACTAATCATTAATGGATCTTTTTGCCTAAAAAACAGGCAAGAATGGATGAACTACTAAAAATAAAAGTATATAAACCTAGAAATCTCGGTTTTCCATCTACTTGGGTGGATATATATCTAAGCAAACCATTTGAATGTGGGGATTAGTATTATTGCCATATCATGTTAAAATAATCTAGATAGTAGTTTTGAGGGGATGTAACATGGCGTTGAACATTTATTGTTTACCCATGAACCCATTCATCAACATTTTTCCTTAATTTCAATTAGTTTTTATATATGCCACTAAGATGTTTGGACGGAAAAGATGCTTTAGCACTGGGTTTGTTAAATGTGATTGGTATCTATTGATTTGATTCTTTTAATTCTTCATTGGTTCATATATTTTAATTTTAATTTATTATTATTCACATTCACATATAAAAACCTATTTGTGAGGGTTGAAGACACAAATAATTCATCTTGAGGATATTGGATTTGTAGGTGTGGGTGATTTCACTTCTTCTAGGGTGAATATATATATATATATATAGCAAAAGATACACCAAAATTATGAGATCTAAAATCTCTCAAAATTACAACGTTATTGGCATATTTTTGTTACAAGGGCTTTATTGTTTTGTTATTCTGGGTCCAACTTTAATGTAAATCCAGCTATTGTGTTTTCAACCATTCTGTTCAAAAGTATCATTTTCAATTTAGTAAGATTTGTGACAACTTTGTAAAGTTATTTTTTTAAATTTATTTTGAGATCATTTTGATATAATTTCAATTGTGATTTTAATTTGGATGTATTTTTATTTTAACTATTTAATTCAAAATTTGATTGTAATTATAAATGAAGTGAAATTAATCAAAATTGCATTGATATTCTTATTTCATTAGAGGAAATTTATTTAAAAACTTAACATTGAATTTCCATGTCATAATATGTAATCTTATCAAAATATTTTAAAATTAAAAAGAGATACAGGTACCTAATATGACATGGAAAATTTTAATTATCTAGTTTGGGTCTAGGTGATTTTTTCTAATAATATGGTTTACCTACCTTGAACATGAATGGTGCCGAAATGACATAAAACTATATTACATATCAAAAATAGGATTAATATTTAAAGAAGGGTAAATCATGGGTTGATTATCAATTAGAGAAAAAAAATTAAAATTTCTAACTCATCTAATATTAATAATGTATTCTACTATGCACAAACATTTAGAAACAAAATTCATAAAATTAGAAATATTTTAAATATTATCTTTTTTCTTGTTTTAAGAATACTACCACTTTCCATTTTCATTATTGAGATTTTAACATTTAATTTTGACACTCTTTCTTTCTTTCTTTTTGTTTATAATTTATTAGTAATATAGTATTTTATATAATATTAATAATATATTTTCTATCTACAAATATTTAGAAACATAACTCATAAAATAATAATATTTTAAAATTTTAAATATTAAAAATAAAATTAATATTTAAGGAAGAGTAAATCATGGGTTGATTATTAAGTAGAGAAAAAAATTTAAATTTCTAACTCATGTAATATTAATAATATATTTTTCTATGCACAAACATTTAGAAACATAATTCATAAAACTAGAAATATTTTAAATATGATCTTTTTTCTTTTAAGACAACTATTACTTTCCATTTCCATTTATTGAGATTTTACATTTAATTTTGATACTCTTTCTTTCTTTATTTTTATGTTTTAGAAATTATTAATAAATATTTATCTCCACAAATCATTTAGAAACATAATTCACAAAATTAGTAATATTTTTAAATTCTTAAATATATTTTTTTTTCAAAAACTTTCATTTCCATTTTTTTTCAAGATTTACAGATTTTCAAGTTTTTTTTTAAGATTTCAAAATTTATGATGCTTCTCTCACTTTATAATTTTCAAAGAACTTGAATATTCTGGATTCTATACAGAGGAAGCAAAGAATTTTGAACCAGAATCGGAGGAATATGAGAATTGTTTTTAAGAGATATACTACTTTTTACTTTAAGATTTTTTTTTTTCAAGATTTACGACAATGTTTTTTAAGATTTCAAAATTTATGATGCTTCTCTCACTTTATAATTTCCAAATTACAGGTGATTCTAGGGCATTGGTGTATTCTGGATTCTACATGTAGGAAGCAAGGAATTTTGAACTAGAATGAGGGGAATATGAGAAAATATTTTTAAGAGATTTACCTTCTTTCATTTTAAGAATTTTTTTTCAAAATTTTAAAATTTATGATGCTTCTCCCACTTGGCTATTATGGATTGTATGACACTTGGATATTCTGGATTCTACACATAGGAAGCAAGGAATTTTGAACCAGAATCTAAGGAATATGAGAATTTTTTTTTAAGAGATTTACCACTTTTCAATTTATGATTTGTTTTGAAGATTTACAAATTTTCACTGTTTCTTAAGATTTCAAAATTTATGATGCTTCTCTCACTTCATAATTTTCAATGTACGGGTGACTGTATGCCACTTCACTATATTCTATGGCACTTTGCTATTCTGGATTCTACACGGAGGAAGAAAGGAAATTTGAACCAGAATCAGAGGAATCTGTGATTTTTTTAAAGATATTTACCATTTTTCATTTTAAGAATTTTTTTTCAAGATTTATCACTTTTCAAGGAATTTTGAACTAGAATCGGAGGAATATGAGAAACATTTGGAGGGACTCTCTAGCAGGAAATGGACTTGGATGCCCTTATGGATCCCCTCAAATTCCCCTTCAAACCTTTCACCTCTGCCACTAAACGTGAAAGAGAAGGTAATAATTGATTTGGGTTGGTGGTAGCTTTCCTCCTCAAGTCCTCGAAATTCAATCAAATGACATAGGGATATAGGAGTCCACATATTGTCATACCGTAATACGACCATTGCGTGACCTCTTCAAATATTGTGTCTTCTTTGACTACGAGGACCACATGATTTTTTTTGCTACAAACGAAATGGCATTTTCCATTTAATTATATTTTTGCATAGTTATTGGGATGAAGCAATCATACCAGCACTATATGAGTGGGATGCTTAATGACTAGCAAGAGAATCTATCAAAAATTGCTACAAACATCGATTGTGCATATTTGAGATTGTCTATAGAAAGAAAGAAACAAGATTGTTGTTGCACACACACCTGCTACCTTCTCATGGATGCAAATTTTGAGTATTTTTCAGAAACAAAAATGTTGTGCCTAATTGGTGCAAGTGATTTGAAGTACCCATGGGACTATGCTAGTCTAGAGGCTATACATAGTACAAGTTTGAACGATTATGCAAAAATCCTTGGAAACCCATAATATATTTTATTGTCTTTTCAACAAAATCATTCAACTTTTTGAATTTTTGGAAATTAGGATCGAATTATTATTAATTTAGATAAGTATTACTATTTGTAAAATTTAATTCTTGTTTTAATCATGTATTTTCAACAAAATCATTCAACTTTTTGAATTTTTGGAAATTAGGATCGAATT
>APFE031107382.1:3210-22281 GCA_000404065.3 Pinus taeda
TTCTAGCTCGTGTCTGCTTCCACTCAAATTTTACCACCTTCTTTATTGTAGTCTTGATCTTATGTTAAACGTCTTGATTGTCCTGAGTCAGGGGTTGCTTATAACTCTCTTTTTCCCTTTATTCCCTCAAATTGTTAATGGTATGGGGTTAATTCCTTGTGGGTGGGGTCTCCAGTTAATTGGGTGCATGCAATGATCATTTGGAAGGTCGTTCGTCTAGTTACAGAAGGCATCATTGTCATAAGTTTAACCTGGAGTAAGTTTATCTCTTATCGCTCTAGGGATTCTCCTCGCTGGGTTTGTAGTGCTTTGAAGCTAGATAGGTTCCCTTGTCTTTTTAGTAGGGGCTCTATCTTCTGCTCTAAAAGGGGGTTTTGGGTCCCTTTCCACACCCCATTCGATAATATTCATAGTTTGGTGGGCATGCCATGCCATGGGGGTGCCCACCATTTCCTTGTAGGTCGACTGGATCTTAGTCAAATCTTTGCTTCAGGTAATTATGCAGGTATGGAACGTGATGGTGAGGTGGCTCACTCTCTGGTTCATTCTCCTGGTTAGGTTGATGCTCCAACTTCATTGGAGTTCATTGTAGAGAAACTTAGAGGAATTCAGGAAAATATGGACATCATTCAAAAACATCGATATGAGGACCGTAATGAGCTAGTTGTATATATGAATGATATCCAGTTTAGCTACAACGGATTCTGGAGCAGTTGGACAATCTTCGTCGGAGCCACCGTCACACCAATGAGCGTCTTCGTAATCTCTAAGCTTGAGTTGAACACATAGACTTCCACATGCATGAATGTGTTGGCTTTCATGTTGCACCTCCTATAGTCCCTCCCCATCCCCCTCCTTGATATGGTGTTGTCAATATTTGTGCTCTTTTCGTCTCTCTTTTGTGATGAATGAGTATTAAGTCTGATAGAAATAATGCTTGTAAGGATCAATCTTTTGCATACTCTGACCCCAGTGCCACCAAGTCTGGTCGAAATGAGGCTTGGGGGGACGTAGAGACACATTTTGTATTATTTGTTTTTATGAGAATATAATCAAAGATATTTGAGTGACAAAAAAATAAAAATAGAAAAAAAATACTATATAAAAAATAAAAAATAAAAAATCATTATATATTTCTTAAAAAATAAAAAAATTAAATTAAATCTAAATTTAAATTATAAAATAAACTTTTAAATAAAAAATTTATAAATTAATAAATAATTAAATAAACTAATTAAAAGAATTGAAAAAAAGATAAAAAAAAAAGAAAAATGTGTTTGTGTTATGATTAGTATGCACTATGTGTGTTGAGAGAGGGGCAATGCCTCCAAACACACATAATGTATTATCATATTCATAAACAAATATATCTATATATATCTTATTATATATAAAATTTAATTTTTGTTGGTTTTATATATATATATTTCCTAATTTTATAACTCAATTGTTCTAAAAAATAGATGAAAGTGTAGAATGATATATATATTATATATATATATATACTATATATTATATATAATATATTATATATATATAATATATAACTCAATAAATGTCTGCAAAAATAGATTTTTTGATTGAAAGTGTAGAATATATATATATACAGTCTACACTTTCAATCTATTTTTGAGAACAATTTTGAGTTATTGAAGTACATATTCTTTACTTATACACTTGTGCCTGATAACTTATTACCACTTGATATATCCTCGTGTTAGGTTATTATTAGTTTTTTGAAGAATCTTCGGCAAAAATCACATAGAAAAACTTATGTTGACGTGTTTCGAACCAACCAGTGTGGTTCATCATCAGGACAAGTTGAATGAGCAGATCTCACTTTGCAAATTAAATAGATAGGGCAGAGTATTCCATGATTCAATTTTCTCGATAAGGTAATGGCTAAAAAGACAACAGCTCGATTTGACCGGTATAAAGGTTTTTAGTACATATATAAAACTAGTTTCAAAACAACCCGAAATCACTTTATTTTATTTTAAACGAGTTTATTTTATATTAATGAATTAAACTTATTAAAATAGAAAATATGTATAAGTATTTATATAGATTTTCATTCTTATATTGATATTGTTAAATTTTGTTAGAGGAGGAAGCATTTTGACATATTTACCAAATGCGTTAAATTTGGCGAAGGGATCCATAAGAGGGGCCAAGGCACAATTAACCTTTTTTCGATTTATTTTTTACTTAGGAGAATTTAAATTTACCCATAGTAAAAAAATAGATCGATCTCAACTGTAGATCTAATCTTAGGCATTTGTTGAAGTGGTGGGCTCAAGTCGAATTCTAGGAGGGAAAAGGGTGCATAACTTGATCATTATGCACTAGACATCTTGGTGTTCAACTCAACAAGAGAGACAAGAGTCCAACTTAGCACTAGGGTTCCAAATCAACAATTAGAGGAAGAAAGGAGGTTGATTCAACTCAGATCACTTCCAAAAATTCGTAGACTTTTTTCAGAGGTTGAAATCACTGTGCATAGGAGGTTGTACAGGTTGCACAAATTCGATCAAGTGTGCAGAAGTGTGGCTGAATTTGTGATAAGGGTGAAAAATAGTGCACAAAGTGTTTGCAATGGAAAAGGTAAGTTTTTTGCCCCTGTTTGTAATCATCTTCTAAAGATTTTCTAAGCTTAATATAATAAAACACCAAGATTATAGGTTTTCCACATATTGGGGTTTCCTAGGTAAATTTATTGTGTACTATTTTTATGGTGTTCTTGTCTTTATCTATTCCTTTTGTTTTCCGCTACATGCAAGTTAGAAAAATCAACATATTCGTGGGCTAAAAGTTAAATTTTAGATTTTCATACTTTACTTGGTTAAAATTCATAGATTTATAAATCGGGTTTCAGAAAACTAACATGGTATCAGAGCTACCTCTCTACATGAAGACCAACACCATGTTGTTTTGACCTTAGGTACAAGAAAAAATCACACTAAGGAGGTGTAGGTGTGGGTATAAGTGAAGTTTGCTATAGTAAAGGGTAAAATCACAACTTTTAATAGTAAACAACTGTGCTAGGGTTTCTATACAAGTTTGACCGATAAGATGTTGTACCAGGGTTTGATACTGGAGCACAGTTTAAAGGGTGTAGCAAATTTCTGCTCATGGAAGGAGAAAATTTTTGTGGTACTTGAGGAATAAGGTGTGAAGGGTTTTGTGGAGAACCCACCAGCTACACCATCTGACCCCCAACAGTTGTCTCAACACAACAATAATCATGATAAAGTAAAAAGGCTCATTCTTGAGGGAGTTAAAGACCACATAGTTCCACATCTTTTTGGCAATAAGATTTCTAAGGGAATGTGAAAAACGATTATGAAACTTTAGTAGGTTACAAGAGAAGCCAAAAACCCCATGCTCAAGGACAAGATGAGAAACATCTATATGGGAAAGTATGAGGCCATAATTTCCTATCTCACTAGATTCACCCAGGTGAAGGATCAGTTGGCCGGTTTGGGGGAGATAATACCATAAGAAAATTTGGTGGGCATTGTTCTATTAGGGCTTCACAAATTGTTGGATAAATTCCAAGACACAATGAGTGGTAGAGAGAAGCTTCCAGACTTATAGAAGCTAGGGGGTATCAATGTTCAAGAGGATATTTGGGGGTAGGACAGATCTGGAGCTCACGTTAAGCATGAGGAAGAGGAGAAATTTAACCTAGTTGGCAAAGCGGGCAAGGCCAAAGGAAAGAAGGGTGTAAGAGGGGCTAAGTCTAGCTCTAAAGGAACAAAAGAGAATAAGGAAATTTCTAAGATAAAATGCTTCCAGTGCCATCAGTTTGGACACTACATTACCAAGTGTCCTTAGAGGAAGAAAGGGTCCAAGAAGGACCAAGTGATAACTTCGACAAAAGTGGACAAGTTCAATTCCAATTTTGAGGATTTCTCGCTCATATCTTGCATGGAAAGCTCTATAGCCAATAACAAATGGTACATAGACAATGGAGCATCCAACCATATGACTAGGAACAAGGAATATTTCAGCCAATTGATAAAGAAGGACATGGAAGTTCACATTGAGCTAGGAGATGATGATAGGTACTTGAACAAGGGTGTGGGTACTGTTAGATTTAAGAGGGAGAGGAGAAATAACCCTAGAGGAAAAGGGTTATGAGGACATTTTTAGTAGAGCAAAATCCTACCTCAAGCCCTTAAATTTTGGAGCTATGAAGAAAATTGGTGTGAGGGTGAAGAAACATTATATGATATAGTTTGAGACAACTACAACCTTGAGTAGTATCAAGGAGAGTTGTGAGTGCTACCGAGACCATGGGGAGCTATGACAGAGGTGTATGGGCCATTTACACCATGGAGCACTTGAATTCCTTAGAGATATAGATGTAGGGTTTCCACAGTGCAACATAGATCAAGATGATGTGTGGAATGGTTGAACGCTTGGAAACTATGCCAAGATGCCCTTTCTCATTAGTGAAAAACGAGCTAAGGGAATCTTGTATTTGGTTCATTTAGATGTATGTGTACATTATCTTCTCCATCCCTCATGGGATATGATTATTACATCACCTTCAATTATGACCATTTAAGGAAGACGTGGATCTTCTTCGTGAAGAAGAAAGAAAAAGTGTTCTCAAAGTTCCAAGAATTCAAAGCATTGGTGGGGAACCAAAGAAGAAAGAAGGTTAAAATGATGAGATAAGATAACAGAGGGGAGTACATCTCCAATTCCTTTAAGGACTCATATGCCAAGGAGGGAATCAAAAGAGAGCTCACCACACCCTATAACCCTTAGCAGAATGGGATGGAAGAGCACAAGAACATGAATATTATTGGAGTGGCTAAGGCCATGTTACATGATCGGGGAATGCCATTATTACTTTGGGAAGAGGAATGCACCATTGCATTTTATTTGCAAAACAAGATTCCACATAAGGTGCTTGGACGAGTTATACCAAAGGAGTCATTCAACAACATGAAGCTAGATGTCTCACACATTTGATTTTTGGTAGTATGGTTTCTTGCCATGTTCCCTTAGAGAGTTAGAAGAAGCTGGAGCCTATAATAGAAAAAATGATTTTCATGGGCTATAGTTAGACATCCAAGGAGTATAGGGTGTATGTAGCAGCATAGAGGAAGACAATTATCAGGTTTGATGTCAAGTTTGAGGAGGAAAGGGCTCTTATAAATTCCTTATAGAATGAGAAAATTATAACATAGGTGGAGGAGTTGTTAGCTCCTAGGCAGGAGGCTTAACCAAACCCTCAGATCACATCATAGGCAACTATTGGGCAGGCTATACAACATTCACATGGGGAGGTTGCACATGAACAACAAGATAGAGAAGAGTGAGCAAGGCCAACTCCAGCTGTGACACCTAACACAACTAGGAGAAAGCCGAGGTGGGCTGATTAGTTGATTGAAAATTTTGAAGGTAGGTTAGGGTCACCTAGATCTACTTTTAGGTAGATCAAACAACCTCAAAAATACTTAGGATTTATGGATTTGATGATTGAGGCCATAGACATAGAGACTTCTAGCTACCAGGATGAAGCCTCTTAGTAGGTCTGACATGATAATATGGTGGAAGAGTACTCTTCCATCATGCAAAACAATGTAGGTGATGTTGTGCCAAGGTTAGAAGGTAGATACATAATTGCATCTAGGTGGGTTTGCAAGATTAAGTAGGTAGTTGATGGGAGCGTGGAGAAGTACAAGGTTAGATTTGTAGCCAAAGGGTTCTCTAAGGTGGAGGGCATGGACTATGATGAGACTTTTTCACCATGGCGTTATTCATCCATTAGGACCATTATAACACTTGTAGCTCATATGGGTGGAAGATCCACTAAATGGATGTGAAGATTGCCTTCCTGAATGGATTTGTTGAGGAAGATATTTACATAGAGCAGCTAGATGGGTTTGAGGCACATAGAAGGGAGACGAATGCTTGCATGCTCAAATAATCTCTTTATGGGATCAAGGAAGCTCTATGAGTATGATATTCGTGCATTGAGAACTATCTTATAGGAATGGGCTTCAACGAGAGTGATGTTGACCCTAACCTATGCTACTTTATGGTTGGGGAGAAGCCTCTCATTCTTATGTTTTATGTGGACAACCTTTTACTTGTAGGGGATGAGAAGCTCATCAGTGACTGCAAGAAGGATCTTGCAACAGAGCTTGACATGAAGGATATAAGACTCATGCATTATTTCCTTGGGTTGGAGGTTTGATAGGGAGATGGACAAATTTTCTTGGGATATGGAAAATATTTTCTGGAAATTCTCAAAATGTTCTGCATTTAGGATTGAAAACCCATGGCCACCCCTCTAGTCACAAAATGGAGGAAGATATATGCTTGTAGAGTAGAGTGAGTGGATTCGACTCTCTATAGACAACTTATTGGGTCATTGATGTATCTACTGAGCACACGACCTGCCATTTTTTATGCAGTAAACCAATTGAGTCATTTTATGGTAGTGCTTACTAGAGTACATTGCGGTTCTGCTAAACAAATGCTCAAATACCTCAAGGGCACAATGGATTATGGGTTGACGTACAAAAATGTGGATGGAGTGAAGTTGGAAGGCTTCATATATGCAGATTGGGTAGTGTTATAGACATTTTTGGGCACTTCAACCCCAATCATAAATGTCCATAAATTGAGGGCTCCTAAGTCCCTAAAAGTGTTGCTTCACTGCCTACAGGAACAAGGTCAGCTGATTACATCATCTCCCGGAAGTTCTCCACTAAAAAATACTCATAAATGGTCAAAACTGGACCATACTGAAAACCCAATGCAGAGGGTGCGATGCATATCACCTTCTGAGTGTACAAGGTGTGATGCATAATGAATGGCTCCTCTGTAGGGTGCGATGGTCGGGAATGGACAAATGACAGGGACAAAATGCGAGGTGGAAGATCATGGAATCTTCCAGAAGCTTCCCCTCTGACACTTGCCTCTCTGTTTTCGACTAGGGATGAGTAAGAGATCATCATTATCCAAGTGGAAGCAGGAACTATCAGAGACAGGACACTAATCAAGATCCCAGAAGATGACTCACCTCCCTATAATCATCTATATATGGATCCCTCATCACAGAGATCCAAAGGCTAGAATTTTGTATCTTATAGAGAAGTGTTGTTGGTTTTCTGGTGTAATTTCATAGTGTTGGGTGATCTAATATTTACTTGAGGTGAAGAAGGGCTTTCTTGCTGGAGGATGATGCTGGGTTAGAACATATGGTTTTAATCCTCTTGCTACTTTTCATCTTAATAAAGCTATTCAAGTTTTCCTCCGTATTCTTGTATGTTTCATTATATATGCATTTGTATGGTTAACGCACATCTGGTCCTGTGTTATTTACGAATATAGATCTTTGTTCTTCGATAGTAGTATGTTGTTGTGATTCCACAGGTGCTCTTTGAAGCTGGGCAGACAAAGCAGAAGCGGAAAAGCTCTATCAGGAAGGAGAGGAAATCGAGCGCAAGACTGAGGTTGGTCTCCTTTGTTCCACTCCTATCTATTTTCATAAAGGAAAGCGAAAGTAGACTTTACTTGTTTGTTTCTAATATAGCCACCAATCTTAGTGGGAATAACATCATCCAAGTGGACACTATTCCCGGTAACAAAATGGTGACTCCCCCGGGGAGCGACTAGATTGTTTGTTAGCCTATCTATCTTTGTTTCTTTTATAAACTTACATACAGAGCCTGAAGCCAAGCCAACTAGCCTTCGAACTGCATTTGTTATAAAAATGCAAAGTAGATCAATTCTGCTTCAGTCTATCTCCGGGTTATGTTTATGAATTAAATAATTGATCTGCAAACAATCTAATTGCCCTAAGTGGTGGCTCTAGTGACCTCTTTAGATCACCCCTGTGTTTTACATATACTGAACATTACTCACTCGGCTTAAATCCCTGAGCTGAATTGCAAAATGTGAGTGAAAACTTGTTTAAAGTCTCACACTGGTAGCATCGCACCCTGCCTTCAAGGCAGACTATATGTATCGCACTTCCTGAGTGCATTAGGTGCGCTGCATACTGAATTCACAATGTGACAGGTGCGATGGTCAGGGAAGGTTAACTTTACCTCCAGACTGCGGGTTTTTCTCACTATTTTCAGTCCTATTTAGGAGTTTTACTATCTGTAGTCAGTGTATATTTGTGGAAAACCCCTTCTCTTGCATTATTCCGCTTCCTTAGTGCAAAGAACTGTAAGTGTTTTTATGTATTGTGTGCCATTTTCAGTTCTCTTTTGCAAAAATATAGCATAGTCGAACTGTCGTTTTTGGATCTGAAAGTGTCATAGCTGTCATTTTCAGTTTTAGAAGACAATCCCATTTTTCTTGATAGTCGATTATACAATTACTATTGCATATGATTTGAATTAGTAGTTTTTAAAGTGTCAAAAAGCAATTTTCATTTCAAAATCGAAAAGTGTCTCTCTTATCTTCACTTCATTTTGAAAAGAAATTTGTTGAGTACTGTCGCTTTGAAAATAATTCATATTTGTACATAGCTTTCTTATCATCATTCATACATTAAGAAGGCTGAAAACAAATACATGCATGTGCATTTGCATTTTGACTACTTGGTTTGATTTAGGACAGTGCAGTTAGCGTGTGCTCTGTGCTCTTTGCAGAAAGATTCTTAACCTTCTTTCCTTAGTAGCTAGGATTTTCATTGCCAAAAGAAGATTAAACGTTTTTTTATCATCTTAGACTGCATTTTAGGAACTGTATACACATCACGCGGTGAACCTGAAAGGCAAATTTTTAAGCAAGATCAACTTAAAATAAATTTAATGAATCTAACAACGCTTTGGAACCTAATGCACAACATCTAGAGGTCTAGGCTAGAGATGTATTCTGGTGTCGTAAAACTTGGTAACTGTTGTTTTCAGTGTTGGTTGGGTGATTCCTCCACTCTGAGATGGCAAGTGCCAATACAAACTTGTGCTCCCATGTACTGTTGAGTATATATTGGGAGAACACAATAGGTTGCATCCTTTATCCTTAGGAAGCTATGTCTGCCACCCTATCGATCGCAATGCACTAAACACAACATTCAGAAAGATTGACTGCCATACCGTAAAAAGTATTCTGCAGTTTTGCAATTGATTTGGTAATCCCCTCTACCTAGATCTCCAAAGAAGTCCATTTTTCTCCTTTTCAGACTCCTTAAAGGAAAATCGAAGGCGACTTGTCACTTCAGGCTCAATAAAAATCGAAGGCGACTAGAGTCATCTTTTGTTTTTTCTCGACTCTTTAAAATTGAAAAAACAAGTTGTGTCAAAGCGTCTAAAATTCATTTAATTCGAAAAACATTTATCCCTTTTTATTTTGAGTTGATAAAGTAATCCGCAATCGTGGAAGAAAGTCAATCAAAACCCCGTCGTTTGCGGAGACTTACGAGTCAACCATCGTTGACTCCGAAAGCGAAACCATTTTGGACGAAGCGAACTCGTTTAACCGGATCAAAGTCCCCTAGGTTGGTTGGAGCAAGCACTCCAACATCCTCAGAGACTCCGGCTACTCCGAACATTTCTGGTATCCCTGCCTCTACAGAAGAGATTCCGCAATAGCAAAAGGACATTACAACTAATCCTAGTGTGACAGTTAACACTTCTATTCCTGAACCGACTCCGTCTATAGCCAATTCGGAAGGTGTTACTACCCAACCGTCTGTTGCTGCAGAGCTTACATCTTCTTTGGCACCAGAAATATTTTACAGACCTGACGGTCTGCCTCTTCCTCCTGGATTGATTGCCATAGAAGAGATTGTGGAAGATCCTCCATCTAGCACTCCAACGCAGCTTGGAGCTGGGATCGCCCTATATCCTTCTTCATCAGAAGATATTCACCTGCCATCAGAAGTTCCTGAAGAATCGCTAAGGAATCTTTTGGATAGGCTTAATATGTCTGAACAACTGTTGACATCAAGGACTATGTTACCCAACACAGTAGCAGCAGAAGCTCCTTCTGCTACTTCGACAGTGTTCGTCGGCGTGCCATCTGTCCCAAACAGCTTTCAATCACTGGATGGAGTCCATCCAGGGGCTATCTCGACAGTATGGACTATTCCCGTTTGTTCGTCCGGAATTATATCTGGAATCTCTTACGTTGAGTCTCAACAAATTGATCCATCACAAGGTCAATTTGGGCAAACAGGTCCCTAAAGTCAAATCACTCCTTTGAGTACTGGATTACCGTCGTATGCAGGGCCGTATACCCTTTCATTGCCTTCCTCGGAAGGAAAACCATGCATGAGTTCACAACAAAATTTGGGTTATGCTGGAATCACAACTAGCAGTTGCGTGCCGATCTTGTCTCAACAACCAAGAGTTGTATGCTCAATACAAAAAAGTTTACCTATGACAAGCATCCCCACTACACTAGCTATTGTGGCAGTATCGCAAGCACAAGCGTCACTAGTTGTATGCCAACCTCAAGTTTCGCAGGTTGTTATGCAACAAACTCTTGTACCCATGACACAACCACAATCACCAACTAATGGAATGGCACAGGTTCAAACGAGGAACACCAACCCCCATCTTGGTCAAACAGTCAGTACTGGACAACAGCCCATGACTTCACAACCATGGCTGGTGCAATACCAACAACCGCAATTCCAGTAGGCTTACCAAGGATATGAGAAACAAGTCTTTGCAAGTAATGGATAGCCGTATCAACCATATCATAATGGTTATGCCCATCAACCTTACCAAAGTTACCAACATCAAATGCATTATGCTGGTATGCAAAGACCAACTGCTCAAACAATTCCATCTTATCCTGGGTATGCTCAACCAAGCCTGAATCAACAGTTGCCTTTCGTGGCAACTTTAGAGTTACCGGATCTAAGTCGACTAATGAACAATCCAATTGCCTACGCCCCTTGGTGGTCGGTGATTCCACATAAACTTCCATCGGATATTCCTAAATTTAATGGGAATCCGGGCGAAGACCCATCGAATCATGTGATGACCTTTCATCTATGGTGTTCATCAAACACTCTCAATGATGATTCGATTCGGCTTCGCCTCTTTCAGCGCACGTTAACTGGTCCGACAGCAAAGTGGTATATCGAACTGCCTAGAGCTTCATTTGATAAATTCAGTACCCTAGCCACAACTGTTTTAACCCATTTTCAGTTACCTATAAGGTACGAAACAGGAACTGAGCTACTTACCAATTTCAAACAAACGACAGCCACTCACATATCCAATCATATTCATGAGTGGTGATGTCATCATAGAATGGTAAAAACATATGTTCCTAATCAGCTATTGGCTGAATGGTTTATTAAGTCACTGTTACCCTCTATTACAGAAGACGTGGCAAAGGGAGGAGTCATCACTGAAGAGCAAGTTATTGCTCGTGCACAATATCTAGACTTGATCTATACTCAGTTTGGCACACTCTACGATAAAATTCTTGATGCTCCTAGACCAGAATTTTCCATTCCTCCGCCTCCTAAATCAAACAAATATTCTCATGTCGGCAATGGTGTGATAGGTACGACAAGCACTAAAACCGCAAAGGCTACACCGAAAAAGTCTCGCACGGTTTCGAGTCAAAATGCAAATGAGGAACTTCTAGCCTCGGAAGTAAATGTTGTGTCTACAGACAAAGGCAAAGAACCCAAGAAACCAAGAGGCAAGAAGAAAAAACAAGGGAAGAAGAAAAACCAGGAGGAAACATCTCCTAAAAAATCTTCTGCAAACCCTTCTGGGGATAAGA
Source organism: Pinus taeda (assembly GCA_000404065.3). Taxonomy (NCBI): domain Eukaryota; kingdom Viridiplantae; phylum Streptophyta; class Pinopsida; order Pinales; family Pinaceae; genus Pinus; species Pinus taeda. The sequence continues at coordinate 14,941 of APFE031107382.1, forward strand.
AACGAAGAAATCCATGCAGTATATGTGATGAGAATCATTGGACCAGAGAATGTCCATATAAAGATGAACTTAGAAAATTATTCAAAAGTTTAAAAACCTCGGCTGTACTGACTGATCCGTTTCCAAACCCAGGAACAAATCTGGTTGCTAGCGAAAATGCTTCCCTGTCCCAAGTGCTAATGTTGTCAGTTTCAAAGCAACTGAATGATGGTCTGATATCAACAAGGAGTAAAGATTACGGGAATCCACAGATGTTGAACAACAAGGATAATGATAAACCTAGTAGTTCAACTACAACTTCAACCGAAGTTGTGCCACCCATCATTCCTGAATTAACAATAAAACTGCCAAAGGTGGTACACAAATCGACGTTTAATCCTCATGCCCGAGCAACACAACACTATAATATAGTGGAGGATTTAGCCCAATCGCCCTCTGCGATGTCAACTCTTGAGGTACTGCAAAATTTCCCCTCCCAAAAGTAGGCTTTATTATCAGCAATAGGTGGGATTGACCCAATGGATTCCAATCTTATATCTTTTAATCATAAAGGATACGACCCTCAGCTGCCAGCTCAACTATCTTTCCTCATTCAAGTGAAAGCCCTCAACAAAATTGCTCATAGAATGATTATTGATGAGGGGGAATCCACATGTATCATGTCGATGAGTTGCTGGAAAACTCTAGGGTCTCCATCCTTATCACGATCATCGACGACATTGAAAGCATTTGATGGACGAACATACACCTCGTATGGACTATTAAGTAACTTGAAAGTCAAACTGGGGGGAAAAATAGTAGAAATCGATGTTGAAGTCATTGACAGAAACCTTGATTACAACATCCTATTGGGAAGACCCTGTATATATGCCATGGCAGCCGTTGTGTCGATCTACTTTAGGAAAATTGTATTTCAATCCCAAGGAGGAATTACAATCATCGACCAACAAACTTTTCTCCCCAACAGTTCGCAAGTTACGAGAAGCATTTTGATGATCCATGGAAGCCCTAACATGCTTCACAATATCAAAGTAGGCCTACTAAAATACCCCACATTAATGGGAACCTTTACCCTACCACCTCCAACAAATTTGGCGGAAGTGGCTAATGTAGGAACCTGCAATATGATATCTTCCATTCAAAAGATGTCAGAAAACGATGTTAAAATAGATCATCCGCAAGTTTTACCTCTAACCCCACTGGAAATATTATAGCAATCAATGTTTTCAGCATGTGAGGCAAACCTGAATCAATGCTCATCAAGCGTTTGGATAGATAGGTCTAAAGAATATGGCATCCCTTCAGATCCTTGGTCGCAAGTACACTCTACAGATGAAGGAATCATTCAATTGATGATGATTAATGGGGCACCATGGGAAGATTACCACCATCGTTCCCATCTTCTGAACTAGAAAGAAGATAATTCCGGCAACCTACATCATCCTTCAGTATTTGACTTTCTGACAAATACTGTAAATACGGTGAGATTCCGAGAGAAACCTATCCAATATCGAAGAGACTACTGCCATATATATCTCAACCAAAACAGATGTTGTAGAGAATATTCGTGTTGGAAAATCTTTTTCTTCTATAGAAATGGAAATATATAATGCTCTCTTTCACGAGTTCAGAGATGTCTTTGCTTGGTCATATGAAGAAATGCCAAGTATTGACTCAAGCATAGTTGAACACAAAATTAAGATGTATCCAGATGTCAAACCGGTACGACAGCGGCTAAGGTGGGTGCACCCCTAGAAAGTCGTTGCCATCAAGGCGAAAGTTGAAAAACTCCTCCATGCTGGTTTCATTTACCCCGTTCCTTTGACCGATTGGGTATCAAATATTGTTCCTGTGATGAAAAAACAAGGAACAATTAGAGTGTGTGTCGATTACAGGGATGTAAATCAAGCTTGTCCAAAAGACAACTACCCTACACCCTTTATTTACCAGATAATTGATGAATGCGCCGGATGTGAAATCTTTTCATTTATGGATGGATTTTCCAGGTATAATCAAATAAATATCCGCCCACAGGACCAGTCAAAGACTGCATTCATTTCTCCATGGGGCACATTCACATATCGCAAGCTACCCTTTGGTTTGAAGAATGCAGGGGAAACTTTTCAGAGAGAAATGAACTATGCTTTCCATGACATCAAAAACATCGTTCAACCATATCTCGATGATCTTCTAGCTCATTCGCAAAAGCGGACCGATCATCTACGCCATTTGAGAGTGATATTTCTACGTTGCCGACACTACAAGATACGACTCAATCCACACAAATGCATGTTTTGTGTCAGTTTTGGTCGTTTACTTGGCTTCATGGTCTCAAAGGATGGGATTCGTCTCGACCCATGCAAATTTCAGGCAATCATCGATTTGCCTTCACCTTCAAACTTGCTTCAGATTCAGAAACTCCAAGGGAAAGCAAATTTCCTCAGGAGGTTCATTCCAAATTACGCTAAACTAGCTAAAGGTTATACTCGTCTATTGAAAAAAGAAGTACCCTTCGTTTGGGATCAAGTTGCGCAAGCTTCCTTTGATGCTTTAAAACAATCTCTAGTACAAGCGTCACTAATGTATGCTCCTGATTATCAAAAAGACTTTAACCTATATTTGGCTGCAGCAGATATGACCACAGCAATGGTTTTAGTTCAAGAAGAAAATGGAATTGAACATCCTATATATTATTTAAGCCGAAACTTAAATGATACGGAAATGAAATACTCCTACATTGAAAAGCTCGCCCTCGCAGTTGTTTAAGCGTTACAGAGATTTCGACACTACGTCCTCTTCAGGAAAGCTACCATTTTATCAGATTGCAACCCCATGACTTATATATTGTCGCGACAGTTGCTGGGGGGAAAATATTCAAAATGGATAACAATTCTACAAGAGTTTGATTTGGAATTCAAAAAATCCAAATCAAAGAAAGCCCTGGTATTCATGGAGTTACTATGTGATCTCCCATCATCGTCCAACGATGCAACATTCGAAGAAGCAATCGTGGATGAAAATTTGTTTATGATATCTTCAAGCAATCTGTGGTACGGAGATATAATCATTTATCTCCAGACACAAACATATAGGTCTAATACCTCATGCTTTGAACAACGACGGATTTGATACCAATTGAAAGACTACGTGATCGTCGGTGATAACCTTTACCGTCGTGGTATCGATACAGTTCTGCGGAGGTGCCTCACCCATGAGGAGGCCGAAAAAGTCCTGAATGACTGTCATCCAGGCGCATGTGGGGGGCATCAATCTGGTTATGCTATGGCACAAAAAAAATTGCGAGCAGGATACTTCTGGCCAACAATGTTCAAAGATTGCATAACTACAGTCAGAAGTTGTCATGCTTGCCAAATTTTCGATAGCAAAACCAGAAGACCACCCACACTGCTGCAACTAGTAGTAGCTGTTGGGCCATTTTCCAAATGGGGCATAGATTTCATGACATGTAACCCCACCTCGGCTAGGGGACATGGGTATATAATAGTCGTGGTAGACTATTTTACAAAATGGGCCAAGGCAATGCCTACATTAAACAACAGCAGCCAAACGGCTTCCCTTTTCTTTTTTTAATCACGTAGTCTCTAGATTTGGTGTTCCACGGGCCATAGTCACAGATCATGGATCACATTTTCACAATCACATGATGGTTGAGTTGGCTACCAAATTAGGACTGTTGCACGAAGCTCTACTCCATATTATCCGCAAGCTAACGGACAGGTTGAGGCAATCAACAAAGTCTTAAAGCACATGCTGCAAAGGATGATCAGAGTCCACAAACGGGATTGGCACCTAATCCTGTACTCAGCCTTGTGGGCATACCGGACATCGGTAAGGAATGCAACCGGGTTCACACCTTTTCAACTTGTGTACAGTCTAGAAGCAATCTTATCAGCTCAATGTGAAATCTTGTCCCTCAAACTCGCCGTCGACCTTCTCCTTGGAACCTCAAAAGAAGAGGCTTGTTTCTTGGAACTAGTCCAATTGGATGAAACCTGTCGTGATGCAACTTCGGCTAACAAAGCTCTTAAGAAATGAGTCAAAGCACAGTTCGACAAAAATGGCAAACCTCGCGTCTTCTCGGAAGGTGACCTAGTCTTACTTTACAACTAGGAATCCTATAAGTTGGGAGAAGGGAAATTCAAATCATTATGGATGGGTCCCTATATTGTTAAGTGTGTATTGGCAAAAGGAGCCTTCTAGTTGATAGACTATGATGGGATTCCACTGGCGCAACCTCGCAACGGGTTATACCTCAAGTGTTACTATGCTTAATTTTGCGTAGTGATCCTCATGCTTTTGTTACATTTTTGTTTTTGCGAAGAGAATTTATTTTGGTTAAGTAATCCTCTTTTTGCATTCGTTGCAAATGTCAAACCCACTAGAATCATTCATTGGGTATGTCGACGGAGCAAGTCGTAGTTCGCGGAACCTGTCTTCTGTGGCATGGGCCATTTTCAATCCCAGCAGTGAGTTGGTAAGTTTCAGAGGAGTGTGTATTGGTCGGTCTACGAACAATATTGATGATTACAGCACATTGATAGAACTCCTTTCTGATGCCATCACACATGGCATATGCCGACTTGTTGTCAGGCTAGACTCACAGCTCGTCATTCTACAACTCACCGACATCTATTCTGTACGAAATCCAGCTATCTATCGCATGTTCCTAAGGGTCAAAATTTTGGAAAGAGAGTTCAATTTCATCCAATATCAACATATTTCCAGAAGTTTAAACACATTAACAGACTCATTGGCAAATTATGTGTTAGATAGACATTTGTGACATTGATAAAAAGAAGCATCACATCAATATATGCAGCAGGATCATGTAACTTAACCAAAATAAAGCTCCGAAAATCAAAAATATATTCATAGCTGTTTATAGTTCATACATAATGCTCTATAACCAAGACAAAATCGGTTGAATGACCCAAAACGCAAAATGCTAGGGGGCATCCTAGTCTAATGATGCTGATGATAACAAGTCACCGCTTGTGCAATCATGCGTAAAAGCCTAGTCCATCGACTCGACACTCCAGTAGTATGTCACTGCAACCGCAGAGGCAGCTCGTCGGTCCTCACATCCAAGATACCAAGGGTAAGACCCTCAATCTGGACCTCTAGTGCTGACAGAGTCTCGACCACATCAAGGTCGCGAAGGATGGCCCTCCCCATAGCCCTTCCTGCTCGAGCGGCCACTGGGTCTCTGCAGCGTATTGTCAGTTGAACTGGTCCAACATCTGCATGAGCACATGAGTTTTGATTATTATTGATCAAAAAACATAAGAACATTATAAAGAACAATGAACAGAGATATGGTCAGAAGAATTACCCATGGCACTTGACCACTCGCCAACCGGCAGCACCAAATCCGGGTCACCTCGGAAATCCATACCAGCATATGGGAACCTGGCATAAACGATCTCCTGATGATCGAACCACTTGAATAAAGTCTTAGAAAAAGAAATTTGGGGCTAGCCAGCGTGCTGAGACGTGAGGTCAACCCATCTCTACATCCGTGGTTCAGTCGGTGGAGGTAGGCCAAGAGAAATGTATTGCGGCTGCATAAGTGGGATTCTCTTCAAGGCGAAAGCGGTCAAAATAGAACCATAGCTGAAGTTCTTGGATCTTTCGCTTTTCAACTTAGTTAATTTTTCTTTCATCACAAAAAGTACTGCATCACACCAATTGAACACCTTCAGCTCAAGGCATTCCAAAGCATACTGCATGTAAGACCTGTTAGCTATGTGAAGAGCAGAACTACCAGCCAGTCTAGCAAAAGTGAACAAAATGGTCCACAAGGGTTGGTCAGTGACATCTCGGATATTGATCTTGCTGTCCGTACTCGGCTGATATCCCTTTCTGTAGTGTCGGTGAATGTACTCCCTCATGGACTCACCCCCATGGGCGGAGCCTGATAATGAGAGAGGGGAACCATGCCTCGATAAACCGGTCAAAAAATAGATGTCCATGACTAACAAGGGGATCGATTTGCCCCTAACTTAGAACACCTGGTTGATAGGATCCCAGGCATTAAGGAAATATTGCAACAAGCTAATTTGTTGCCTCATGCTAGAGATACGGGAAAACTTCAACAAGCCACAGTTCCGCAATGCAGCTACTGTGCCCAGATCATGTAAAGCAACAACGTCCTCTTCTTCATTCTCATGTTCTCGCCATGTAAAAACCATTTTTTCTCCGATGAATCTCTGAAAAACAAGCAAGAGAAGAGTTAGGAACTTCATTTGGTAAAAAATAGGCAAAAATCCATGAGGAAACTGTGGAAAAACTTTCCTCCTTGCAGCCATCACACCCCAGTAAGTGTACTGGGAGTGATGCATACTGACTAGTCAGTGAGAAGATTGGTATGCATCACACCTTTCAATTAAGGAAAGGTGCGATGGTCCCAGGGCGAGTTCTTTAAACCCCAAAGGCTCAGCAGAACAAGGAAACAGGCTCAGAATCCAAAATCAAAGGCATGCAATTGAAGAGCACAAGTTTAGCTCCTACCTAGTCCAAGTGGCGTCGAGAATCATCCACAGAATTTCCTGGAATCCATTGGTGAAAATCAGGGGGGGAAACCACCTCCAGAGCTCCAACAAACCAAATTCAAATGAAATGGTAAAATGAGAGGTAAAAGTCACTTTTAATTTACCATGCACGTAATTCAAGTAAAATACTAGTGTTCTTAACTCATTTATCAAGCATATGTTTTCATTTCTAATTGGTTTGATGAAGCAAATGAACAGGTAGTACAATCTTTGAAAGAGCAAAATGCTAATGGTGAATCAAAGACTCAACGACCATCATCACGAGCAATGTGACTACAGGGTTCAAGCTCGTTAAAAAATAAACCCTCCACATGCAGTTTTAGCGCATAGTTCAAGCTCGTTAAAAAATAAACATAAGTCATGAGAAAATGTTTCCCCCAACATTTAAGCTCATTAAAAAATGAACCGGTAAATAACCACCATGAACGCCTTATCGCCAGCTTTTGAGCCTTGGTCGTGTTCTCATCATCACCTCCACTTTGTTTTTAGCCGATCATTCACCCCCATATGATTTTTTACCCCTTCGAGGGACATCTACGAAGAGTGATTCTATTAGCCATCCTTGTGACACTGCCGTGATTGGAAAATTCAAAATCTTACCTGGAATCAGCTGCTACCTAAAACCATCACTCGTTCCTTGAAAACAAGTCTTCTTTAAGCTCTTTTCAATTGACTCGTAAAATATGAAAATATTGTCGAGCGATTGGCCTCTCTGGCTCGTTAAAGTCATCGGAAGTGCTATCCCTCCTCTAGATTTTAATCTTTTTGG